>JABEVN020002798.1:0-20344 GCA_013146195.2 Codonopsis lanceolata
AAAAAAAAAAGGAAACAAAAAGAGAAAAATAATAAGGAAAATGACTACACAAGGTCTTTCAACCAAACCCAACAGAATTCCACCCTTTCACATAAGGTCTCATACTAACATGATTCCTTATCGCAACTTAACGAGTCTATACCTCCTTTCATATTCAACGTACTTCCTGATCCTCTTCCTCTACTGATACTACTCCATCTTTCCATTTTATTTAGTAGGCTTATTGCCTACTCGATCTACTCTCTCTTATGTGAAGGGTCCTTCATTTTTACAATCACAACTATTAAATTAGTTTCCGCCAAGAAATCAGAAACTAAGTAGTGGATTTTATGGTATTCTAGTGGCAAACAACCTCTCAGCTAAACTGTTTAAACAGCTAAAGATTAAGACATCAGTCCAGCAAAGACATGAATGCATGACATACAGCTTCAGTAGTCAACTAATCATGCAGCTAGCAAGATGAAAAGAAAATCACTATGCATTCGCCTCTTTTAAAGACCCCCCCAAAAAAAAAGCCTACAAAAGGCATGCTTTTGTTTCACATAGTTTAGAAAGAATTAGTGAGAAACAAATGCCTAATTTTAATAGGGCACCCATCTGTTTTAAAGTTGATAATAATTGATTATGGTGGATGACTGCCATTTGGGGAATTGTAGTTTTTGGTTGGTTCACTCAATGTTACCTGGAATATAAATCACTTAGGCTCAAGAGAACCCCACAGATAGAATACACTACAAAATGCTAGAGGTAGCCTTCATGTACACTCGGCTCATATTTGGAAGTGCTCTAACTAACAAATGTAACCAGAAGATCAAGTCTACAAGTTCGCATTTCCGGAAAATCATGTGGAGAACTGTGAAGTTTGAGCCTCCAATATTAGTTTAATCTACTGATTCTGGTACTATTAAATTCCAGATCGCAGAATCTCATTTTACAGAAAGTATACCATGTATGAGAAATAGGGGTGGCAATTTCCGCTCGTACCTATTCACTAGCCCAGCCTGCCCTAAATTGAATAGGCATTAGATCTATAAAATATTAGTGGGTTAAAAAGGGTAAACACATTCCCCCCCCCCGCTAATATCTCTGGTAAAAATGGTGCCCGTTTAATCCTCAGTAAATACCCCAATAGCATCTAAAGTTTGTTGCAGCCATCATCAAGACCACTCTCAGATCTAACGCCCACAAAAGCAGACTTTCTGTCGTTCTCTATTGCCCCATTGTCAGAATTCAAGATACAAACTTTTACAAATTCAGACTCAGATTTCCTACATTTTCCTGAAATTTGTTAGTTTTATTAATTCAGCATTTGAAATTGCAGATGTATCTCCATAGGAGACAACCGAACCATTGGTGGTGTGAGATTTCATGCTGTGCAAGAAGCCAACAGTAGGGAAGGTGACAGACGACGGGAAGACAGCGAACGATGCAGATATCAAGGCTTTTCATATTGGAATTTTCAATTTTTTAATTTCTTACCTTTTTTGGGGTCATTAATAAAAATAGCCCTGTTCCAGACTTTCTCTTCTTTAATGTTGAGACTAGGAAAGATAATTGCAGAGAAGATTTTTTTATTATTATTATAGATTTTGTTTGCTGGCTAATCTACAGTGATTGCAGGGTGGGTTAAATGTCATGGGGTTCATTGTCATGAGCAAATGGGTGCCAAAGGATAGTTCTATCCATTTATGGCCCGCACATTTATGCCCATGATGTCTATGGGGCACACACTCGCCTGCCCATTTCAGCCCACAGCACACGTGGCCACTGCCCATACCCACCCAACTTGCACATTTGCCAACTCTAATCAGAATATTCCTGAGAGCGGAATTTCCGGCAACATATGTTCTGGTGCTTAGGGTTCCTATGGCAGCAAGAATCCATGACGCTGTTTTAGTTTTTCTTCTTCGTACATCCTGTATACAAGGTTCTGCCTCCCTCTAGCGACTCTCTAGTCATTGACAAAAGAATTAAACGTATCATGTTGAAGGAAATAGATCAAAATCCATGGGATAATCACACTAACCTCCAAGAGATGCAGTAACCGAATACATTAATCTCAGTTCAAACTCTTGGCATTGTAATGATCAAACTGACTTGATTTAAATGGACAGAGAATGTTATGGTGGATCGCTGCCCTCTTCCATTTCACTATGATGGCAGATAGAGTTAAAAAAGAAGTGTAAACCCAAATACGGGACAAGAAAGCTTTCGGCAGTGCACTATTTATGCTAAAAATGTAGCACGTGTCAACTTCTTTCAGATACTTAGTCCTGCCACATCAATTTCATTCACACAGTCCATACCAACATCTGAATAACAAAACTGCTTTTGCTTACGCAACGAAAGAAGTATACCCACATATGAGCATCACCAGCATCTACAACAAACTTTAGTAATGCCACCAGACAGACTGCAATTTGTAGATGACTGTTATGCTATAAAAGTACACAACCAATACTATAATATTCAGAAACCTTCTAGCCACTACTTCCAGTTTCAAGTTGTGAGAAAGTCAAATCTTTTATTAGAAAGAAATAACAAGTCGTCAACAAGGCAGTGAAAGCACATTGCAGAATTAGTATAAACAATCTGATATTAACTATTAATCAAGTACATACAAACAAACTAACAACAAGCACCAACCAAACAATGCATACAGATATCTATAAAAGTAACCACTTGCTAATTACCTGCGGTTGATGCGTATTACCATCTTTTTTATCTCCCTCTTCTTCCTTTTCTTCCTCTTCCTCTTCCTCCTCCTCCTCCTCCTCCTCCTCCTCCTCCTCCGCCTCTTCCTCTTCTTCCTCTTGGGTTGGCCTCTCATTACCCACCCAATCACTCTCAGCCACACCCAATCTTTGTTGCTCTCTTCTAATCCTCTCCAACAAAAGCCCCTCTTCAGCTCGCCTCAACAACGTCTGAGACCACTGCTCTCCTGGTCTAGCCATCCTCCTTTCACTCATGTCCTGAAACTGCCCCAAAAACTCATGATGCAAGTAGGGTTCTCTGTCCCTCATTGCATCCTCCGAAAAATATTTCCCATCAAACACCAACTTATCCATGTACGCACGCCTCCGATTCTTAATCTTTGTTGACCTTGACTTCAAATCCTCTGAAGTTGGACTAATCAAACTTCGCAAATGATTTAAATGCCAATTGATTTCATAGTCATCTTTTAACATATCAAACTCCTTCAGCTCCTCAAGTGTTAATTGTGTTCCGTACCGTTCTGAATACATAAAGCAACACAAACAAAATTAGATTAGACCATGAATAAGTTTAACTAACACTTTGAGGTGCATAGTGTGATACATAAAACACAAGTACATTGGTATACAAAACTAGTCTTCAATAAGTTCACAAAGTTCATAGATATATGAGAATGAGGGAAAATAGCTAAAATTCATGAAGTTCCCCAAATACTACCTTTGTCCTAATTAGAGTCACTTCTGCTTTTGAGCAAAAGTCAATAAATTAAAAACTTTTTTAAACTAGCAAAGACTCCATCCGGAAAATAAGGGGAAAGAATGGTCACATTTGACTTCTCAAAGTCAATGTGAATAATTTTCATTTGAGAACAATGCATCAGAAAGTCAAACATAGGGCTCTCTTAATGGAATGAAGGGAATGTCATTTTAGCCTTACAAGAGACCTCCATTTGGCCTAAAAAAATAAAGCTCAAAAGTTACCCTGATTTAGGAACTGATTAAATATTAAAGTTGAAAATTTCATTTTACAAATATACAAAACAACAAACACAATATGAACAAGTAGGGAAATTGAGTAACTATTCACAGTGTGCAATTCTACAGATATACCAATAGAGACAAACACACAACCCTGAGCTTGTATGATTTGAAAATTAAAAGAAAATAGAACTTGCACGTCACCAATAATTCATCAGGGGATGAAGAAAATGGCACCCTCTCCATTTTTGGAGTGAAATCTAGCAGTCAGACTGAATCGAGAATTCATGAAATTGAAGTGAAAGCAAATGTTTTTTTTTTTGGGTACACACATGGTGCTCTTCCAGTATGTGCTAGAAACCTAATCCTTTCCATGGAATAAAAATCACACAAAAAATGGGATGAAAATGATTGATCACTCTTACCTACTAACAGAGCACGCCAAGTATTTATATCCATTTCAGCATATATAGCAATAGCATTGCCTAATTCAATATCAACGAAATTGATTGAAGTTGCCAAAATTAGGGAACCATTCACAGTGCACAATTCTATACATATCATAGATACAAAATATTGAAATACACCATCCACCCAGACCCAGTGCTTGTATATTTGAAGTTTAAGAATAAGACGAACCCTTCCGTGAAAGGTTCACATATATACAGATGCATACAAATTGTGTACTTCAAATTATCAACACACAAAAGCGCTTATTCATATATATATATGTATATATATATATATATATATATATATATATATATATATATATAGAGAGAGAGAGAGAGAGAGAGATTAGACCTAAGAAAACAGGGACGTCACGAGAGAAGAGGTCAAGGAGGAGGGATTTGCGTTGGGAAGGAATGATGGCGGTGGATTGGACGGCGCGAGGGAAGTAAAGGTTTTCCAGCTTCGATAACCTCTCCGTAATCGCTTCCACAGCTTCCTTGCTCGGAACAGTGCTCTTATTCGGTGACGAAACCGCCTCTTCCGGCATCATCTCTTTGATTCTTTCACACACTCTTCGAATTTTTTCTCTCTAAAGTCCCTCAATCGCTCTCTTTTTTCCTCTTCAGCAACGGTGTACAGTACGAAGTCGGTTTATGTATTTGGGAAACTCAGGACCCCCTGGGTAAAAAAAATTTCACCTCACCTCCACATATGACTTAAAAAGATAAAAATGGGCCAAAATATAAAAAACACCCCAAAGGGACCACTCAATCTCATAATACCCTCTAATGTTAAAATTTTCCCAAATTCATGCCTGATATATCCATTTATCCCAGTTTGCATCCTAACCGTGACAGCCGTTAGAAAGATAACGAAAATACAACGAAAAGTCACCTTTTAACATAATTACCCTGTTTTGAATATTTTTTTTAATATAACATAATTAACAAACATTAAAATTTCAAATTTATTAATAGAAAATATCACCAAATTACTTAAAAATAATGATTGCAATATAAGGTTCAATTTTAAAAGTAAAACCAATAATTTAATATCATTCCACGGTTCAAAAGAACAAAAAAAAATAGTTAATAGTTGAATAGTTCTTCATAAGTCCATTAACAAATTATAAATTTACATTACATAATTCAATAATTCCGAATTAATATTTATTGAAAAATTAAAAACCCAAAATGACATTATTTTGGGCAAAACATTTAAAAATAAAACCAGCAGTTGGGCGCCTAAACCACCTAGCGCGCTGGACAGTTTTTAGAGCGCCTGACGACTAATTGATCGATTTTCCAGATTTTTAGGCGTTTGGGTGGCGCCTAGCGCCTAGGCGGGTGCCTTGGTCGATTTGTAGAACATTGCTTATTATACATGCTAGCACAACTTTTTGATTAAATAAAATGTCAATTACCTTGTCATGTTTGACTTATTTTTATTTTTTTCTGCTCTAATTTTTATTTTTGGGGTTTCTTTTTATGTTTTTTGAATTTTGGTCATCCAACACGGTGCCGATTGCCGAAAAAATTAAGTTTACTATCTATACTTAGGGTTAGAGTTATAAATTGTAAATTTCATAACATTAATTTATTTATATATATGTATAATTTTTTTCTACTGTAAAATTTTTAATGTAAATTTTATTATTTGTATAAGGGTTAGGATTAGAAATTATAAATTTCAGAATATTTATTTATATATGATGCGTCCAAAAAAACATCATACCGGGGGTGCCGAAAGTAGTGGTGGACGTGGGTCGTCGGAGTTTCCGTCCGGCGGCCATATTGTCGTCGGTGGTGGATATCTGGCTATATATCTGTAAAATAAACACCGTGAGTCGGTGGGGAGGGCCCCCGCCAAAAACCCTCCGACGTGTTTATCAGTACACGTATCAAAAAGAGGGTGCATAGCCCCCAAGTGTGTGTGTGATTCTCAATCAGAAAAAGAGTGAGATCAGAGAGAGACCCCTCTCTATGAGCTAGAGGGAGTTATTTATACCTGAGGGAATGAATTCAGCCCGTTGTGCAGAAGCCTGGCCCAATCCTTCGGACATCTTGTAAAATATAGTTGGCCATTAAACAAGGCCCAAACGCCATTTGTAACGGATCCAAAATATGCACATCAATAGCCCCCTACTCATTCTTCGAAATTCATCTCGAGGGTAAGGAGTACTACTCGCTCGTAATCTTCTTTAATTTCTCAAGATGGCCGAGGCTTAATCACTTTCATCTTTGTAAACGAGATAACAAAAGTGCCGGGATGAGTCACGAATTTAGTCGTTTTTTACCGCCAATGTATATGTCAATTAACCAATGCGCTTTATAACTTGATTGTATAAGTCTCTTCTATAGCGTGCAGAACGCCACTTAGGCCATGGTCAAGTCCCAGTACTCGACTTTGCGAGCAAGACTACCTTTGAAAAGCTAGGGAGCAGAACGCCACTTGGGCCATGGTCAAGTCCCAGTACTCGACTTTGCGAGCAGGACTACCTTTGTAAGCTAGTGAGCATAAGCGCAGGTAGGCGTGGTAATAGGCTCGAACACCAACCCTTTTTCACGAGCAGAGATACCTCCTACTCGTGAAAAAGAGAATAATCGAGATAATAAGCTCGAACACCAACTCTTTTTCACGAGCAGAGATACCTCTTATTCGTGAAAAAGAGAATAATCAAGAAAACAAGCTCGAACACCAACTCTTTTTCACGAGCAGATATACCTCTTACTCGCGAAAAAAAGAATAATTGAGATAATAAGCTCGAACACCAACTCTTTTTCACGAGCAGAGATACATCCTACTCGTGAAAAAGAGAATAATCGAGGTAACGGGCTCGAACACCAACATTTTTTTCACGAGTAGAGATACCTCCTACTCGTGAAAAAGAGAATAATCGAGATAATAAGCACACCATTACAAGTGATTCTTAATTATAATTAGGCCACCAAGATCAAGTCAGATGGAACGATAAAGATCTGGGAAGATTGCAAGCCCTTACCAATTGCACTATTGACGCCCAGATCACATTATATGGTAATCGACTGCAGATAACGATAACAAGCCCCTCTAGCTCAGTGGTAGAGCGCCAGTCTCTAGCTAAGTGCAGGTCCAAACACACACGCGGCTCGGCTTGGTTAGCTGGCTTGCTTGCCTGACTGAACCTTATTTTAAAAAGATGTGCGACATGTTCTCAGCAAAAGTTGGTGTCCACGGCGAAGGATGACTTGAAGGAGCAGAAGGATGTGATCGAGCATGTGAGGCTTCTCTCAACTTGGAATTCAACTCCAAAAGCAAAGCTAAAGGGCAAATACGAGGGTAAGATATCATGTGACGAAGAATCAAAAGCAACCTCGAGACTAGAAAAGCCCAACATGACAACTGTGTACTATTAAAACCAGAAGGGAGAGCCTCAATTTCCTTGAGAGAAGAAAACATGGATTGCGCTTGTGATGCCTTTTCAGCTTCGGACGAGAAATGGTATGAAATCAGAATAATCTCAATGTGAAAGACAGAGGGAAGGATCTCAAGAAGTTCCTTGAGGTTTGGGGAGGTTGAGCAGATAGTCTTTGCCTTTTCAAAAACAAAATCTACATAGACCCTCTGAACTTTGCTTCTCAATTGAGCACCACCCAATCCCACCGTGTAGATGAGTGTGTGAGCCAGTAAGGCAAGTGTCTGATAGTTGTAAACAAAAGAACCACTAACAACACTCAGGATTTGGCAGATAAGGTGTTCTTCAAGTGAATCAGATAATGAATGGCGTGAGAGCAGGTTGTGCAACAGTTTAAAGCAGACTTCATGAGTATGGACAGACTTCTTCTATTTAGGAAAAGCTACTCCAGTATCAGAAGTCCTGTCTCCAGAATAACAACCTTGACAATTAAGAACAGCAAGCATGATATCGACATGGCAACCTGTAAGTTGTTTGCAGCCATCCTCGTATATAGAGGAATGCCATTCAGGTGAGAATACACTTGTCATCAGAAAGCCAAACAGTTCTGCGGCAGCTTGAAGAGGCATGTTGCAGTTATTCATCATAGAACTAGCCGCAATACCAGGTTGATCATATCCATTTGTAGATCCCACTGACCAGCCCTCAGAAAAAAGGTCACCAAAGAGATCTTCATCCTCGTGACAAACTGCATTTTCTGTTTCAGGGGTAATTGCTTTTGTACAACTGAAATGTGATCTCTCCAGTTTTGGCATCAACTTGACTCCCTCTGAATGAAGAAACAGGGCAAGATGCATCAAATTGTCTATCCATCGCTTTGATGTAGGGAATATTGCTTTAAGTAGCTCCTCAACTGTGCATTTCTTTAGCAGATATATTTCTGAATGCATGCGACTTGAAATGGAATCAGCCTGGATTTCGAAATTCCCTGTATTCAAATATTTCAACTCAATGACCTGAATCGGTTGTTTCTTTACATCCTCAACTAGTTTAAGAATGTAAGTAACAATCCGAGGGAAGTACGCCAATGGCGGCCTTGGGGTCGCATTAGACTTGTCGTACCTCCATACATCAGCATCTAAATTATCCAAGACAAAAATTATTACATAATTCAGAATGTTCTGAAATACATTGCTGTTGCAGAAAATTGTATGGACAACTTGGAGAAACACTTCCAACAGGGCCAACACAAGACTTTCAAAACTAGACTCCACAGCAGCATTGACATTTACAAATTCAAATCCAGTCCTGAGTAAATTAGGCAGCACATCAACAAATGATGCAACAGAGCCCACCAGTTTAGCATCATATTCAACGTATGGCATGTCTTTTATAACAGTTCCAAGTAACTTGAAAATTCTTGAACCAAGGGACAATCTCTTCCTCAAGGTCGCACCATCCATTTTCTCATCAAACCTATCCACAAATTCGAACATACCTTTGCAGAGCAAAACGAGACGTTGTATACATCCCTGATGAACAACTGCCCAATGCTGAGATAGTGGAACCAACTTATTGAAATCACTGCGAGAAGACTCTCTATTTACCCAGGGGTTCGTGGTATCATGTTCCATGCATCCAGATGCTAATGTCAAAAGAAGACGATCCGTAGGCTTTTCTCCTTTTGAGCAACTCGTCCCTTGAAACATACACTCAATATGGTCCTCCAACTTAATGCTATCAGTCTCTACAGTGAAAGACTGTAATGACTCTACAAGAGTATTCAAAGAACAAGGTTGTGGCGCATCAGACTCTTTACTCAATCCATCAACTAGTGCAATCTCCAGTATCTGTACAACATTATTACGAAAAGTACTCAAATCATCGCCACTGCTCAATGATTTCTCCAAGTAACACAGCGCGAACTCCAATAACTGCTGCACCACCGCAACAATTATCCGCTGGGGCCCTTATATGTCTTCATTTTTTGCCGGTATGATGTTTTTTTGTAAGATTCCATCTTAAGAATGCTAGTACCCTAAACCAAACTAAAGCAGGCCAAAATGATCTCTTAAACAGTAGTAAACTTCAGGATCTTCGGCAATTAATTGCAATTCGAGAAAATGAGCTGAAGCTTAAGGATTTCGAATCAGAAGGGCCAAAAAAACGCCATAAAGTTAGTGAGCCTTTAAATTTGGATGACCGACTATATAAACCTGCCACTATGTCAATGTTAACATCAGCAAAGTCTACATTACAGAAGTCTGCATTTTGAGTGGGTCGAGCATCAGTTTTGCAGGGGGTAATCGCATGATTCTCCTGAATGTGTTGCAGAGAGCGATCTTGTCACTGAATAATGCTAATGACCCACTCAAAATGCGTGCCCTCTCATGAGATGATGAATACGCAGCTAACTGCGATCCCAAGGCATGCATTGCAAGTGTTCTAATAGTTCCATAAATAGTCTCTTCGGATTTCACAAGCCTGATTAACTCATTTGTATATTCCGGCTCATTAGCAAAGAATGACACGAGTTCATCGTGAGAATCACTCGACTGAACAAACACAATAAATGCAAGAAGGCATATACACATGCAAGGATACCAAGCAATCCAATTTCAACTTCTCAGGCTTAGTTGCAATATGAGAAAAGAGTTATGTAAACAAGATTTGCAGAAGAAATGGGTAAAATCAAAGAAGGAAAACACATGAAAACTGCAGGATTATGCAATATAACAAGTAATAAAGGATTATGCCATTCCTCAGCTCTAATTCAGTAGGCCGTTGGATTCAAAGTTCTAATTATAAAAAGTCGCTTCCATGGTAACGAACTCAAGGATTTGATCGACGAGGAGACCGACCAGTTTTTCGTTTAATCTCCTTAGTTGTTCCTGTTGAGATCTAAGTCTCATGTAGCTCAATGGATCACTAGCTAGTACAAACCCATTTATTTGGCATCAATATCCAATAACCCAATCAAATTGGTTGGTTTTAATTACTGATGATTTTCAGGCTGATCAGAAAGGATTTGTTTAAAGCATGCATAGTGGGCTTGAGGTTCTAGATGTGTCTCCTCATCTTAATTTCAAAGTTTTAGTGCACAAAGTTTGTAGTAATATTCAATGTTGTTGATTCTTTAATTATCACTTGTAACTTGTTTATAAACTTTAATCTAACTTCCGTTTCATAGGACTAACATTACCATACGGAAAATGAGATAATGTGAGCAAATCGTGCAGAAAAACTAGGCAAAGTCGGAAAGAGGACACCTGTAAATGGTGATAACCGATTTGAATCGACTGAACCGGTTTAATGCTGGTTACCGAGCTCGTTAACATGGTCTGAAGAAACTTCACCACAAAGTTTGAAGGAACTTGACAGTTACTATTCGAGAGCATGGATGACGTCATCCACGCGTCTTGTAAGTTGTAACTGCCACGATAGCCGCGTAGTGAGGGGCACGTCCATAACTACCCAATAATGGTCCAATGGAAGTTTAATGCGTGTCCGCCGGTTGACAGTCCAGCCGCTTCAGGCAGCGATTCCGGGTGTGTCTGGCTTCTTTTTGGCAGTGAATTTTTCCGCCCACGTCATCTTGGTTGCTGCCACTATTCAAGATTTATTACTCCAAGAATCATCCTTCACATAGTTCTGCCAGCATCATCATAATTCATTTCCTTAATGCATGTATAGTCTTGGCCTTTGTTCCAAGAATCAAAGACTCATTATTCCAAGAATAAGTGAAAGTGCCTTTGTCTCCATTTTCATTCCCTTTCAGCTACTCAAATTTTTAATTTTTTCGTTTCCCGGTAATGGAACCAACTGATGCGTCCAAAAAAGCATCATACCGGGGGTGCCGAAAGTAGTGGTGGACGTGGGTCGTCGGAGTTTCCGTCCGGCGGCCATCTTGTCGTCGGTGGTGGATATCTGACTATATATCTGTAAAATAAACACCGTGAGTCGGCGGGGAGGGCCCCCGCCAAAAACCCTCCGGCGTGTTTATCAGTACACGTATCAAAAAGAGGGTGCATAGCCCCTAAGTGTGTGTGTGTGTGTGTGATTCTCAATCAGAAAAAGACTGAGATTAGAGAGAGAGAAACAGAGAGAGACCCCTCTCTATGAGCTAGAGGGGGTTATTTATACCTGAGGGAATGGGTTCAGCCCGTTGCGAAGAAGCCTGGCCCAATCCTTCGGACATCTTGTAAAATATAGTGGGCCATTAAACAAGGCCCAAATGCCATTTGTAGCGGATCCAAAATATGCACATCAATATATATGTATAATTTTTTTTTATATCGTAAATTTTTTGATGTAAATTGTATTATTTGTAAATATTAGTTCGATCTACCTTTTTTTTTTCTGTCGTATAATTTCTACAATTATAAAGCTTAAAAGGTGACTTTTCATTATATTTTCGTTATCATTCTAACAGCTGTCAAGACTAGGGTGCAAACTGAGACAAATGGATACATCAGGCATGAACTTGGGAAAATTTTAACATTGGGGGTATTATGTGATTGAGTGGTTAATTTTGGGTGTTTTTCATATTTTGGCCATAAAAATAATAGAGTAATTTCCGTGTAAGACGGTCTTTCGGATCTTTATTCGTAACATGGAGCATACTCTCTTGCAGCTCAAACCACCAACATGTTAGAAAAGGTACATGGAAAAACAACAATAAAAACAATTACATAATAGAAAACAATAAAAGATGTTAATGTTGTATGTCTGCTGCTAGCAACTAGCAAGTCTTCTTAAGTCTGCTGGTAAGAAGGCTTGTGAAAACTCTGCTGGTAGACTAAGCTTTTGGAAGTCTGCTGGTGCTTCACACTAAGTCTGTTGTTGTAGAACTATGATCTACCTGACGAACAAAACCTTCAAGTCCGAGGCATGTGTCGCACATAGTTTCCTTAAAATAGATTCGCCCCTTCCCGTTTGTACTTGGAAGCTTTAATGAACGTCTGTCTCCCAGGATACAACGGAGACACCGTAGAAACCTTCAACACTAAGGATTCCAGCGAACTGAATCTGTTCCTAACTCTATCACCAACAAGAAAGTAGGAGGCCAAAGAATATGTTCAACGAATTGAAAAGGAGGAAAAAAGATTGTTCTTAATCGTGTATTCAATCGTATTATGTAATTGTGGAAATAATCTCCTTTTATAGGAGTAGACAATAGACTAATTAAATAACCACATCGATGATGAGATAAATCCATCATCAATAGGTAAATAATATCTATCATTACAGTTGGTAATAACAGCCCATAAAGTCTGTTATAAATGTGGGAGTTACAAAAACAAATGAATAATTAACAAAACGTGGGTTGGTCTGAACATGCAAATTTGGTTTGACATTCGTGTCCACGGGACGCGCTCGCACATGAGTACAGGATCCCAAAGGCTAAACTGGACCATGATTTGCACCCCGTCTGCGCAAGCATGCGCGAGACAGAGCTTCTATTCTATACAAGCTTACCTTAACTACATAAAATACTTGTATATAAACCACTCAAGTTTTTGTTAATCTTCAAATGTGGGATAAACCCACTTCCAACAACCACACTTTAATCAATCATAACTTATCCAAACACCAAATTGGACAAATAAATATATGATTTCGAAGTTCTCACGGAGTAGAACACGATTCCACAATTACCCTTGTCATTACACAAATGATACGTGAAGAAATCCGTGCCACAAGATTGCACAATTTCATTCTTTAAACACAATTTTTCCAACAAACCCCCACAAGAAAAAAATTGATGAATTTGGTGATAAAGTCCAGCAGTTGAAACCTGCATATGATAGGTAGGTGTTACACTTTGAACCTTCCCTCGAAAAAGCATATTTACTTTACTGGCTGATCAATATACATGATGTCTTTGAACTGTTCTGCCGTTAGTGTAAACGATCATATACTTTACACAGGAATCTTCCTAACACAATTCAGTTCTCATAGCTATGTTCATTCATGGCCTTGAACATACGCCTGGTTCTGTGAGAGGGTCTAAGAATTGAGCTTCACACAATTCTCCTTGAAGCGGCCCCACTTCTCTCTCACATAGGTGATTCTTCCTTAAGAATCATTAAAAGCCATATGCTTATCCTCTTACACACGAGCATCACTGTTATAAGGGATGATCCCCACAGTGAAGCTAAAAGTCTTTTTACAATTAGGTTGTCCCTTTGAACCAAGATCTTGGGATCTCCAGTCAACAAGGTTGGGTTTCCATTATATCAACTCATATATAGAGGCTTAAGTCCCATTCCTTTTGAAGACTTATCAACTAACTCTCTATTTAACCCTTTGGTTAATGGATCCGGTAAATTATTCTTTGACTTCACATAGTCAATAGAGATAGTTCCAGTTGAGAGTAGTTGTCTAATGGTATTGTGTCTACGACGTATATGTCTAGACTTACCATTGTACATATTACTCTGTGCCCTGCCAATTGCCGATTGACTATCGCAATATATGCAGATTGCAGGCACATGTCTTGTCCATTTGTGAATATCTTCTAAGAATTGACATAACCATTCAGCCTCTTCACCACTTTTGTCTAGAGCTATAAAGTCAGACTCCATCGTGGATCTAGCTATGACAGTCTGCTTAGAAGATTTCCATGATATGATTGCACCTGCCAAAGTGAATACAAATCCACTAGTAGACCTTGAGTTTTTAATATCTGAGATCCAATTAGCATCACAGTATCCTTCGATCACTGCTGGATCTCTTGTATAGTGCAATCCATAATCACGAGTATATCTCAAGTACCTTAGTACTCTAACTATCGCTTTCCAGTGATCAGTCCCAGGATTACTCGTGTATCTACTCAATTTACTCACTACATATGGTTATTCTCATCTCGGACTCGGGCGTCCGACACTATATTCTTTGATAGATAGACTAGTGTCAGGAGCTACTAGAGAGATAGTGATAGATGTAGACTAGTGTCAATAGGAGCTCTAGCTATTGTAATGTCATCCTTGCTAAACTTCTCAAGAATTTTATCCACATAGTGTGACTGACTTTAAGTAAGTCCACTTGAAATTCTAGAAATTTTAACACCAAGGGTTACATCAGCTAACCCCGTATCTTTCATGTCAAATTAAGAGTTTAACATGTCTTTTGTAGATTTAATTATATTATCATTGCTTCCAATGATAAGCATGTCGTCTACATAAAGACATAAAATGACATAGCAATTTTTAGTGTCCTTTACATAAACATATTTATCACACTCATTGATCTTAAATCCACAACCCAACATGGCATTATCAAATTTCTCATGCCATTATTTTGGTGCTTGTTTTAAGCCATACAAAGACTTAACCAATTTACACACTTTGTTTTCTTGCCCTGGAGCAGAAAACCCTTCTGGTTGTTTCATGTAAATTTCCTCTTTTAAATCACCATTTTGAAAGGCAGTCTTTACATCCATTTGATGTACTTCAAGATTCCGCAATGCGGCAATTACAAGTATTATCCTTATTGATGTTATTCTCGTAACTAGAGAATAAGTGTCAAAGTAATCAAGACTTCCATGTTGCATGTAACCTTTTATTACAAGTCTGGCCTTATACTTATCAATTGATCCATCTGCTTTCATCTTCCTTTTGAAAATCCACTTATAACCTAGTGGTTTGCTTCCCGGAGGAAGATCCACTAATTCCCAAGTGTGATTTTGAAGGATGGAATCAATTTCACTCTTAATAGCCTCTTTCCAGAGAGGTCCTTCAGAAGAACTCACAACTTCTTTATAGCTTTGAGGTTCACTTTCCAGCATGTAGGTTAGAAAATCTGGACCAAAGGATTTTTCTACCCTAGCTCTTTTGATGCGTCTAAGTTCTACCTCTTTTACCTCATTTTCCTCATGCTCTTCTTCTATTGAATCATGTATTTGTACAGATGAGCTAGACACACTACTCAGTCTGCATGGAAATACATTCTCAAAAACGAGGCATTTCTTGATTCCATTATCGTATTTTTATGTATGTCTACAATTCTAGAATCATGCACAAGAAACCGATAAGCACTACTGTTATGTGCATAACCAATGAATATGCAATCAACAATTTTTGGTCCTACTTTCACCTTTTTAGGTAGAGGAACAACAACCTTAGCAAGACACCCCCACACTCGCAAGAATTTGTAGGATTGAATTCTTCCATGCCACATCTCGTAAGGGCTTTTGTCTAGCTTCTTGCGGGATACCTTATTTAAAAGGTAATTAGGCGGCGACAAAGACTTCTCCCCACATGTTATGTGGTAATCCAGAACTTAACAACATGACATTCATCATCTCTTTAAGAGTTCGATTTTTGCATTCAGCAATGCCATTATGTTGAGGTGCATAAGGTGCTGTTGTCTCGTGGATGATACCATGCTCAGCACAGTATGTAACAAATGGTGACTCATATTCACCTCCATGATCACTTCTTAACATCTTAACCTTTTTGTTTAGTAGGTTCTCAACCTCAGTTTAATAGAGAATAAACTTCTCTATGGCTTCATCTTTACTTTTGAGAAGATACACATATCAAAACCTAGTGCTATCATCAACAAAAGTAATGAAATACTTATTTCCACCACGTGATTGTGTTGATTTAAAATTACACACATCAGTGTGAATTAATCAAAGTGGTTCACTATTTCTTTCAATAGTATGAAATGATGTCCTTGTTAACTTTGCCTCTACACAAGTTTCATACTTGTGTTTGGAATCGATTTGGAATTTGGGTATGTAATTCATGTTAATTAACCTACGCAAAGGTTCCATAATTAACATGTCCTAGTCTACCATACCACACATAGGAAGACTCAAGCAAATAAAAAGAAGACTTATTCTTATTATTATTGCTTGCTGGTTTAACAACCATTACAATGAGCTTAAACAACCCATTAGTTACATAACATTTTCCAACAAACATTCCACTCTTAGACAGAGTTATAACATCTGACTCAAATACAATACGGAAGCCATGCTTCACCAGCAGAGTTTCGGAGACTAAGTTCTTCCGGATATCTGGTACATAAAGTATATTGTTGAGAGTCAGTTCTTTCCCGGACGTCATCTTCAGCACCACTTTGCCTTGACCTTTGACTTCAGAAGTGGCAGAGTTTCCCATGAAAACCTTCTCGCTATTCTCAGCAGCTTCAAAGGTACTGAACATTTCTCTGTTGGAGCAGACATGCTTGCTGGCACCAGTGTCGATCCACCATTGATTTGGGTTTGAACCCACCAAGTTCACTTTAGTGACAACCACAACAAGGCTCAGGTCCGATACATCTTTAGAGATGTCATCCACCATGTTTGCTTCACGGTCTCTACTTGGCTTTCTGCAAGCCATGACCTTGTGACCCGTGCCACCACAATTGTAGCACTTTCCAGAAAATCTCTTCTTGGAGATTCCTCCCTTAGGTCCCAAACTGACCCTTTTTCCAGCAGCAGCCTTGCCTTTGCCTTTTGAGCTTTGTCCATGCTCTACCACATTGGCTTTAGCAACTACAGGAACAAATGTCTTTTTATCAGAACCCTTGTTGTCCTCTTCAATACGAAGTCTAACAACCAGCTGTTCCACATTCATCTCCTTTCGCTTGTGTTTCAGATAGCTCTTGAAATCTTTCCAAGCTAGAGGCAATTTCTCAATAATTGTTGCCACTTGGAAAGTTTCACTTACAACCATCCCTTCAGCTTGAATTTCGTGAAAGATCACTTGCAACTCTTGCACTTGACTGTAGACAGTCTTGAAATCCGCCATTTTATAATCCAGGAAGTGGCCAATGATAAACTTCTTGGCTCCAGCATCCTCGGATGTATATTTGTGGTCCAACTATGTCCACAACTCCTTTGTCGTTGTCTTGTTACGGTAAACTTCGTATAATGAATCTGTCAACCCATTCAGTATGTAGTTTCTACAAAGGAAATCAGAATGATTCCATGCATCCACTGCAGTAACAACTTGGACATCATTCTGATTCTCACCCACCGTTGGAGGATCTTCTTTCAGATACCTCGCTAGGTTCAGGGTGGTCAAGTAGAACAACATCTTTTGCTGCCAACGCTTGAAATTCAAGCCACTGAATTTCTCCGGTTTCTCGCTATGATGCACCAGCATAGTTGGATTGGCCACAATCTGAGTCACATTAGCGTTAGAGGTCGTTGGGTTCAAGGTCACATTAGGTTCCTTTCCAATAGTTTGGGTATTCAATTCAGTTGTCATATTACTGTAATATGAACAAAGTCAGAATACACAATTATGTATTTTTGTAAAAGTTTGTTTTCCCTTTTGAAAGGACTACTGTTATCCAAGATAACAATATGATTTTGTTTTAAGATTGTTAGAAAAGGTATAGGGAAAAACAACAATAAAAACAATTATAGAATTGAAAACAATAGAAGATGTTACTGCTGTAAGTCTGCTAGTAAGAAGGCTTGTGAAAACTCTGCTGGTAGACTAAGCTTTTGGAAGTCTGCTGGTGGAGTGAAGTCTGCTGGTGCTTCACACTAAGTCTGCTATTGTAGAACTGTGATCTACCTGACGAAAAAAACCTTCAAGTCCGAGGCCTGTGTCGCACACAGTTTCCTTAAAACAAATTCGCCCCTTCCCGTTTGTGCTTGGAAGCTCTAATGGACGTCTGTCTCCTAGGATACAACGGAGACACCGGAGAAACCTTCAGCACTAAGGATTCCGGCGAACAGAATCTGTTCCTGACTCTATCACCAACAAGAAAGTAGAAGGCCAAAGAATATGCTCAACGAATTGAAGAGGAGGAAAAGAGATTGTTCGTTAATCGTGTATTCAATCGTATTCTGTAATTGTGGAAATAATCTCCTTTTATAGGAGTAGACAAGAGGCTAATTAAATAACCACATTGATGATGAAATAAATCCATCATCAATAGGTAAATAATATCTCTCATTAAAGTTGGTAATAACAACACATAAAGTCTGTTATAAATGTTGGAGTTACAAAAACAAAGGAATAATTAACAAAACGTGGGTTGGTCTGACATTCGTGTCTGCGGGACGCGCTCGCACATGAGTACGGTATCCCGAAGACTAAACTAGACCATGATTTGCACCCCCCATGCGCAGGCGTGCGCGAGAGAGAGTCTTTATTCTATACAAGCTTACCCTTATCACATAATGTACTTGTATATAAACCACTCAAGTTTTTGTTAATCTTCCAATGTGGGATAAACCCACTTCCAACAACCACACTTTAATCAATCATAACTTATCCAAACACCAAATTGGACAAATAAATATATGATTTCGAAGTTCTTACGGAGTAGAACACGATTCCACAATTACCCTTGTCATTACACAAATGACACGTGAAGAAATTCGTACCACAAGATTGCACAATTTCATTCTTTAAACACAATTTTTCCAACAAAACACATGTTGGTGGGGAAATATATTCTTCTTACAAAAAATATCTGTAAGACCGTCTTACTTAAACTTTTGCGTAAATAATAATAATAATAATGTAATGATAGTAATATAAGAATAATGATACTAGTAAGAGTGAGGATAACCACACCCCAATTTCCTATTTTTAGACCTTACTTCAAATAATTACATAAATATCATTGCGTGAAATGACCTAATAAACCCTTCTAGGCACTACACCTCATATATTAATCTCTACACCTCATTCGAATGACTATAATACTCTTATACTAAAAGACAAATAATACTCCCTACACCCCATTGTGTTATATTTACACCCCAACCTAAAAACAATATAATAGGAGCATTACATAGTATGCGGTGCATTCATTCTTCCTTCTTTCTCCAATTTTTTTTTTTCAAAACTATCTTAAAACCAACCCTAAACATAATTAAATTGTGAAGAAAAAAAACCTTACAATGAGCTTAAAGAAGTCATGGGGTCGGACAATGTAAGTATTAATTCCTTTCACTTTATTCGATTATAATTTGGTTTTTTGAAAAAAAATATTCGAGCTGGGTATTACGACTGTTCGGCTCTGGTGTGATGAACACTCTCACGATTGTTTGTCCAGCACTGCTGAACAACTTATAGGGTGTTCACCATACCTTGCTCGAAGACCAACACCTCTGTTTATCTCAGTCTGACCGAACACACACCTCCATCCATTCATCTCAGCATGGCCGAATATTGCATAATCAACAATTTAACATGTTTTGTTTTTTTTTCTTATTTTCAAGAAGCAAACACATTTCCTAACGTGAATAGTGTTGTTGGTCCTGTAATTGATGAGATCATTCCTCTTCAACAATGATTGTTATGGATTACAACAATGTGTTCATAAATCACTCACATTTTTCATCTTGAGAATGTTTGTTTGATTGGGTGTGTGCGACCGGTAGGGAGAATGAACTTGAAATAGTAATTACTAGATCTGATAGTGGTACGACAAACTTGTTAATTCAATTAGTGATTTTGTAGGCACGGCTAGAGTTGTTGGTAGTTCTGACAGTATACATTTGAAGTAGTGTGTGACATGATGTTTGTATTAAATTAAAGAAATGTATTTTAATTTAGTGTGTGACATGATGTTTGTATTATATTAAAGACATGTATTTTAATTCAAAATCCATTTACTCATTTTTGACCCTTAGAACGCAAAACTTTATATTTTAAACTTTTAACTTGACTATTGAAATATTTTTAACGTAAACCTCAATCGGTGAAAGCTATAACCAAACCAACTATTCTAGCATGTTAATAATACTAATAAGTCACTTTGATACATATTTTATAGTAATTCGAATCCGTTTACTCATTTTTGACCCTTAAACTTATAAATC
>JABEVN020002799.1:0-20330 GCA_013146195.2 Codonopsis lanceolata
ACAGCAAGCTAGAAGTGTTCTGCTGAAAAAATAGAGACCTGCCGCATTACCATGCTTAAGTGAGATACTCGGAGTTGGCAATCCCGTCACAAAATCCATGGTGATATGCTCCCATTTCCACCGGTATCTCAAGTGGTCGTAGTAAACCTACAGTTCTCGTGTTCGGCTTTAACTTGACATGTCAAACATCTAGATACATACTCGCTATTTCTCTTCATCCCATTCCACCAAACCTGTCTCTTCAAGTCCCTATACATTTTGGTACTCCCTGGATGTATAGTATACTTGGCCTTGTGAGCCTCATCAAGAACCATACGCCTAACTCCATCGGTAGAAGGAACACAAACTCTACCTCGAAAAGTCAAGATACCATCATTGTTAAAAGCAAACTCCGGTGTCTTACTATCACCCAATCCATCAATAATCCTTCTCAACTCAGAATCGGTAGTTTGAGCCTTCTTAATCAACTCAAACAATGCAGGCGTAGCACGCACACTAGCAAAGATAACACTATGCTCACTCACAACTGGACTCCATTCACGGACATCCTCAAGCATCTTCCACTCCCTCATCATCAAGCAAGACATATACGCCTTCCTACTCAAGGCATCCGCAACAACATTAGCTTTCCCCGGATGATATGAGATAGTGCAGTCATGATCCTTAAGTTTCTCCATCCATCGCCTCTGTCGCATATTCAACTCTTTTTGTGAAAAGAGATACTTCAAACTCTTATGATCGGTGAATATTTCAAACTTAGCCCCGTAAAGATAATGTTTCCACTTGTGAAGCGCAAAAATAATAGCTGCCAACTCAAGGTCATGTGTCGGATAATTCTGCTCATAAGGTGATAACTTCCTCGAAGCATAGGCAATAACTCTCCCATTCTGCATAAGCACGCAACCCAAGCCTTCTAACGAGGCGTCACTATAAACCACAAAGTTCTCCGAACCACTAGGCAATGCTAAGATAGGAGCCGTAGTCAACCTCCTCTTCAACTCCTGAAAACTAGCCTCGCACTTATCACTCCATATAAAAGAAGATTTCTTCTGTGTCAAATTAGTCATCGGAGTAGCGATCTTCGAAAACCCCTCGATAAACCTACGGTAATAACCCGCCAAGCCCAAGAAACTACGGACTTCGGTTACCGTACTAGGCGTCTTCCACTTAGTAACCGCCTCAACCTTGGATGGATCCACCGCGATACCATCACTAGACACCACGTGTCCTAGAAAAGAAACTTGCTCTAGCCAGAAAGCACACTTACTAAATTTCGCATAAAGTTGCTTCTTCCGCAAGATAGAAAGAACCTCTCTCAAATGATTCTTATGTTCCTCTCGTGACTTGGAGTACACAAGAATGTCATCAATAAATACCACCACAAAGCAATCAAGATACTCATGAAAAACCCTATTCATCAAGTCCATAAAAACTGCAGGTGCGTTGGTCAACCCAAACGGCATCACAACAAACTCATAATGACCGTAACGCTGCATTTAAAGGTCGTCTTCGGGACATCCTCCGCCCGAACCCTCAACTGGTGATAACCACTCCTCAAGTCAAACTTGGAATCGACAACTGAACCCCGAAGTTGATCAAAGAGATCGTCAATGTGTGGCAAGGGATACCTATTTTCAATAGTAACCTTTGTTCAAGCTGTCGATAGTCTATACACGTACCGTAGACTACCATCCTTCTTCCTCACAAATAATACAAGCACCCCGAGGAGACACACTTGGTTTAATAAACTCCCTATCAAGAAGTTCCTAACCGATCCTTCAACTCACGCAACTTGAGCCATTCGATAAGGTGCCCTAGAAATAGGCGAAGTCCACCGGCAATAGTTCAATACAAAACTCTAGCTCTCGGTCGGGAGGTAAAGCATACTCTGTGGGAAAAGACATCGTGAACTCATTAACTACCTAATATCTTCTAACTTAGCAAGAGACATGCTAGTATCAAGTACACAAGCTAAATACCCCGCATACACCCACGTGATAAAAGTTGTCTAGCCCGCAGCGTAAATAATATGAACCCCATTCATAGCATGATCACCGAAAACACAAACTCCTAATACCGGCATGGCAAAAGTTACTTTCTTACGACGGCAATCAACTAAAGCATGATGTACACAAAGCCAATCCATACCAAGAATCACATCAAAGTCTCGAATAGGCAATACTACCAAATCAAGGCATGCAAGACTCGATCATTAACAAGCACATCACAGGTCTATAGACCTCAGACGCCAACAAGCAATCACCCAACGGTGTAGACACCTCAAGCACATAAGGCAACCGGGCAATACACATAAATTCCCTAAGAAATGCGATGCAACATAAGAATGAGTAGACCCGGATCTATAAGAACTCGAGCATGATGACGAGAAGACCGAGAGAATACTCCGATCACAGTAGACTCGGGAACACCTCGCCGATCGAGCGAAAACATGAGCTTCTTAGGGCGCCCATCAGCTTCCTCTTGACTAAGACTCTCCAAACTAAGACAAGTACCAAGCCTCGGTTCTCGCACTTCTCACTATAATGCCCAATCTTGTTACAATAAGAACAAATCAAAGGTCCACTACCACGAGTCCGCCGCCCCGAGGTAGGAGCACTACTACCACGACTCTCGACGGACGCCTATTCTCGGGCTGCATCGCCGCCTATTCTCGACCACCATTGCGACGGTTGCCACGATAGCGACCGATTCCCGATGACCGACCTCTACCGGGTCACTGCGAGGCTGCTGGAAGCTTGCCTGAGAAGGCTTACACTGTGCTCCTCAATGTCCCGCTCAATCTCATAAGCACGATCCACCGCACTGTAATCGCCAACCGTAGAGATAACAATCGATTCTCCATTTCTGGTTTCAACCCTTTCACGAACCTTTGGGTCTGTGTTTCTCATCGGCACAGGATGTGCACAATAAGGGACAACTCAAGGTGAATTTAGAAGAATACTTGAGCTATAGACATAGATCCTGCTCTAGTTCCTGGAACTCTTTCTCTCTTCGCTGTCTAACCACATTAGGCACATAAGAAGCCCTAAACTCTGACTCAAAGGTAGGCCACACCTGTGCCACCTGGTTCATCTCCCAACTAGCAAGTAGAACTTCCCACCAATGATTGGCGGCTCCCTCACTTATAAACGCCTAACACCACCTTCTCTTCATCATGCGCCTAGAGCCGCAAAGATCTTCTTCAAATCCTCAAGCCATAACTCGGCTATACTAGCATCCGCCTCTCCCTCAAAAGATGGAGGCTTCATCTTCAAGAACCTCTCTAGAATAGCATTATTCCGTGCTCTAGCTTCCGGGGGTACCACGTTACGTGGTGGCGACACTCTCGCCTCTGGTTGGGGGGTGGAGGTGGAGGTACATTCGACCTCGGCCAAGCCGAGCCATCTCGGTCATAAACTCCATCATGCGGTACATATCCGCCATCTCGAGCATTCATACCAGCTGGACCCTGTGGTGGAGGTGGCAACTCGCCTCGCTCATCAGAACTCTCCTGGTCCGCCGCCTACACCAGCTCTTCTAGGAACCACCATTAACACCTATAAGAATTCGCTCGGCGTTAGAACATCACACAAGAAACCAACCCACCTAGGCCATGGAACCTATCCTGGCCGATAGCTAACCTATAAAATAGCTCTGATACCAACTACGGCGACCTGCCCGCTGGCCTGGACCGCCCAAATAGGGGGAAACAAGTAAGCACATAAAACATGCAAGGACTTAATTTAAGAAAACGACGTGACGCAACATTAGAGACGTAACACGCCTCGGCACCAAAAGGCCGGAATTTTAAAAACATTTCGATATAACAGCTTAAGCAATTTAAACCAAGTCATCGGCGACACTACATGGAACCGAACCCAACTAACGCTTTATGGACAATAATTAAATAAGAGCTAAAAGGATGCTCAGCGGAAGACTTATACGTAGTGAACTATTAACAAGATAACCAAGCTCGGCTTACACAATGCCGGCATCAAAAGGAATACAAATACTACAAGTGTTAAACTACAAGTAGCTAATAAAAGTAACAAGTTCATGTTCTATACATATTCCCAAGCATAGTCTAATTGACTTGCTTTAACCCATCGTCCTTGCAAAATATAAAAGGGAGGAAGAGGACATCTAAACCACCTCTTCAACTGCAACGTCGAACCAAAAGAGGAATAAAGGAGTCACGAACACTGCAAGCCTCGGCGGCGTGACTCGCTTTGCTAGGATCTAAAGCAAGAAGGGAATGGGTAAGTCATAAAGACTTGTAAGCTATCAATCATGCATGTCATGGCAATATGCAACATACAAGGCAAGATATCATCACATAAGCATATAGAACATATATCCAAGATGCACATTGTTTCACATAGGTGCTTATAATTAAATCACATAGGATAAGGATATATGGAGAGCCGGGCCGCTACGTAGTTCCTGCATACAAGCGTTATTTGGAATGTGAGGTGTCAGATGTGTGTGAGTACATCGACCTTCCGAGGAGATGCCCGGGATAGACACACCAGTGATGCTCTAATGATTACAGCAAAGGGGCTACTTCCCCACTGTGGCCACAGTGGAGGCGTGTGTGAACAAAGACGGGTATGCCAGCTGGACTCATGCAAATGCCAAGTAGTGTTTACTTAACAAATTCTCAAGTAGAGAACGAGGTCGACAAGAGCGATCTCGTTCATGACAAGTAATTATTCTCATCAATAAATCAAGTAGGATTGAGTTCGACAAGAGCGAACTCAACATGTCAAATAGGCATTCTATTGTATGACATTTAAATCAAGTATGGTAATCAATCCAATTTAAGAGTCTAGAATTATTATTCTTAGTGAAACGCATTTAGAACGTCGTAGGGATTGATCATTGAGCCGGTATTGTTCAATGGCTCACTAAAATAGACTCCGTTGAGTCGTGTCTACAAGTTCATCCAATAGAGTTAAAAACACTAATTGTATTAAAAACTCTTTTCTAAGTTCTCGTATAGGATAGACTAGGCCATTAATCCAAATAATAACCCTAGCCAAGAATTATCATCAATTCAATATTTTATGGAACCCTAGAAATCATAATTCCTAAAAGTCAATAAAAGCCAATGGTCCAAGAACAATAGTTATTCCTAAGGAGGCATAGAGCACTTTTAATTCTAGGCTTAGGACCAAAACAACAAGATGAATATATCATTCAAAATTCCCAAAATCTCAAATCATCCTAAAACATGATATTAACATGGCAAAGGTATGAGAGACATGAAAGAAGGGGGATAGCATGGCATTTCTAGCATACATCCTAAGGGGAATCAATAGCTTACCTTGTTCGAAATCCAATTGTTGCATGCTAAAACAAGCCAGAGATTATTAAACTAGAGGATAAGAGCTTCGATTCGGTGGTCTCGGATTGAAAAACGGATGGACGGAGCTCCGGCAATCAAGCAACCAAGGTAGAGCTCCCAAGCTTTCTCTCTCTAAGAACCCAGCTCAACAATGGTGGAATGAGAGAAAAATGGCTGATCAGTTGGAGGTTAGGGAAGATGAACTCTCTAAAAGAGTCAATCCTAGGATAGAATTATGTGGCTTCTAATTGGTGGGTGAAAGAGTACCCTTGATTAAAACACATCCAAGGGCTCAAAATAGGCTTAAAAAGGGTCAAGGGTCAAGTTGGAGCTGCCTTGGGTCGCAAAAGGGTCGTGTGAGGGACAAGACTCAACAGGATTCAAAATCCCGTAATTGAGGATCTGATGACCTTGCGGTCGCAAGGTCATCTCCACCTTGCGAGGGCAAGGTCTCCAGAACTCTGTTTCCCAAGTTTCTGCCTTCCTTGCGAGGGTAAGCCCAAACCACCTTGCGAGGGCAAGGTTTCCAGATTGAAAAGCCTTCAAATTTGGCCTAGAATGAACCCCAAACAACCCAAGCAATTCAAGGGGGGTAAACCAACACTCAAAACACAATCGGAACAGGTCCGAACATCACCCGAAACAAGGAGGAATGAAGGGCGAAACTCGCAACGAACATCAAACGAATCAATGACGAGTTAAACAAAGATACAACAAGCATGAATTAACATTCTTAAACATGTTTAAGACTAGGATACAAGGTCTAGGATCCAAGTTAACATCTCACGAGTCTCAAAGACACGAAACGAGGCAAGGAAAGACAAACCGAGAGACCCTAAGAGTCAAAAAGGTCAAATGAAGCAAGAAGGCTTCTGAACTCTCAACCAAGCATACAATGACCTAGATTGAAGTTATAAAACATGTTATAAAGGTACTAAGGCTCTAGTAGGACTTAGTTAAGTGCTAATACGATACACGAAGCAGGCATAACAAGGCATGCAACATATAAAAGGCATATAAGTAACTACGATCATGGTTGACCTAATGCGGCATTGTATGAATAATATGGACTCTAAAACATGTTAAGACACATAATGAACATATTAATCAAGTATAGGAGATATGATATACAAGTAATGGGTTTGGGTTCTCACACGTACTCATAATAATGGTAATAGTAGCAATGGTATAATTTACCTATATATATACAAGAATATACCTTCCTATTTCGGATAGGTCTCAAAACTCCACAATGGCCAACCGCCACGCCAAGACGCCTCAAACTCTAGTCGAATCGGCATCTCTCTTGGAGCCACCGGATTGCCGACTAGTATTCCTGCATCGACTAACTCTCATCCTTGGGCAATCTTTACGAACATGATCGCCACCACAAGCAAAGCATTTTCCGGATTTACCCCAACACCTAATCTCGGTGTGTCCTGTCCTCTTACAAAAGTTACATGTCAACTCGTCACCTCGTCTTCTCCGAGTAGAAGTAGTAACACCACTCCGGCCACCCGAACGCACCTTTCCTTGACTATCTGTTTGAGGTGCTGACTGCCTTCTCTTATCCTCAGGGCCCCTATTAGTCTTTGATATTTTCTTTTGAGCGTACTCCTCGATGTCCAACTCCATCGCATATGCACGATCCACAGCCCCTTGGTAATCCGTAGCGATAATGGAATAAGCTGCCTCACGATATTTAGATCTTCAAGCCTTTCACAAACCTCTCGGTCTTCCTAGCCTCATCGGCACCAAGTAACTACGAACGAGCCAACTCCATAAACTTTGTTGAATCTTGAGCCACGTCATATCTCCTTGTTCTAACACTAGAATTCCATCTCTATTCTTTCTCGAGTTACTTGCTTGGACTAAACCGTACCATAAACTCCTTGACAAAGTTTTCCCACACTCGAGGCACTCCATGCTGTCTCCAATGATCTCGTATTTCAAGCCACCAATGCTCGGCCGCACCATCTAATCTAAACACCGCTAAGGTAACCATTTCTTCTGATGTACAACCCAAAACTACAAAGATCTTCTCCATGCTTTCTAGCCAATGTTTCGCCTTAATAGTATCTGGCTCTCCATCGAAACTTTCCGGTTTAAACTTCAAGAATTTCGCAAGGACAGTAGAATCGTCTTCCAGTCCAAACATCTGTTGAGGAGTCACACGCGGATCGTTAACATTCTCTCCCCTCTCGTCGCCACGAGCTGTACTCGAACAAGGTATAATAGAACTAGCTCCACGCCAAGTTCCCGACATAATACGCCTACAAAGAACACTCAGCGTTAATAACTCAACAATAAACCCAACCCAAACAAGGCCAAGGAACCTATCCTGGCGAAATAGCTAACCTATAGCTCGATACCGTGACACCGGCCGGACTCCAATGCAAAATCCCAAGGTCGTGCCGTCAAGACAAGCTAAAAGACGGACAAGCACCCGCTAAGCGTAGTGGTGCGAGTCAAGAGTTGAACCAACTAGCTCAAGACAGGAATGTAAAGCCATAACGGCGATACGGAATAACCAAAACTAAAATCTGCGGAAGCGAATCATAAGTGGGACCAAAGCCTATAATTATCAACTAAGGAATACAAGGCTGAGAGACGACTATCTCTTGACAAATCTACGACTCGCGTGACGCAACATTGCGCACGGACAACAACCCATCGGCAACCTAAGGCCGGCGAAGCAACAAGAACCCAACCTGATGAACAACAACTCAACGGCTACTACATGCCGGAGTAACAAATCAACTAAAGGAATAAGAGATTAAACACTAACAACTAATCCAATGTCTCTCGACTAAAATTGTCGGAGACAGAAATAACCATAACACAATACTAGAATAAGCGAGCTAAAACCTTGCTCGGGAAGATGACATAACAACTTCTAAATAAATACAACGGCTCGAACCAAATGGGCTCCCAAAATAAAACAATAATAAGATACTAACATAACTACCCAAGTAAAGTTTACATAACTTTACATCCGTATCTCACGAGATAATAAATACAATAATAATAAAATCTCCAAGCTTAAAGCCTGGAAGACCACCTGCTATCCAACAAGCGCCCGAAGTTGCAACGCGCACTAACGAGCTTACTGCAAAAACTAAGGAAAACAAACACACGAAATGAGTCATAATGACCCAGTAAGTTACTAAATGCAATTGTATGGCATAGCATGACGTGGCATGGCATAATGCACAAGCATATATAAAATCATGGCAACTTAATCGTATACCAACAATAAACTTGTATTAAGTCATCAAGTATCATAAACTTCATAAATCACATAGCACGTTATCTTTCATATAAGTGCTCATAGTAAGCCACATAAGGGATAGAGAAGGTACCCAAATAGTGTCGTTGTGTTGCTCCTGCAATACACAATGTTATACTTTATCGTGCAACATCGATGCTCTGTGATGTCATCGACTTTCATCGAGAACCACTCGATTTAGCTAGCGACCAATGTCGCACGTATTGTTACGGCAAGGGCTACTTCCCCATTGCGGCCAACAATGGAGGGTGTGTGAGGTCCTGTGCGGCGATCCATAGCGAATACGAATCTTACGATTCGTATAGGCGATGTATCGTCCTACCCTGACGTATAAAACCAATCCAAATAATGCCAGCTGAACTTTTATGCAATGCACAAGTAGATATTTACTCGCATGCTCAAACAAGAATCAAGACCGATCATAGTGGGCTTATCAAATCAAGTAGGACATAAAGCTCTACACACCAATTTAATAATGCACATATTTGCACATACTTAACAAATCCAACTAACTTATAAGTTTAGTCAAAGATCCACATATTGAGGTACTTTTAATCCTCAAATCATCACCCAATCAAAAGTAGCATATAAGCTCAAGAAATCACAACATGAGGTCTACCATAATCCTCTACTTGGGATTAAACCAAAGACTATTATTTAGTCTAAGAACAATTATAAATCAAGACTTAGCATTTTAGTCTATACATAAAGGCATACCGGACTCAACCATAGTCCTAACCGTATATAATCGACATCCTCAAAACCATTCTCATGAATGACAAGACTACACCATAGTCCAAGACCCGCAAGTTTACCATGTAAAACGCTCATCTGAATTTCCTAAAAGAAATCTCATTCAAATAATCATTTCTTAAGGATACACGAGATCATTGATTGGTCTCCAATGCTCCGTGCTCTACGAGCACGCTCTAAATAAATCCCCAATAAGGCTCTATATCATGGGTGTCATAAATGGGACACAATTCGAGATGCTCGGGTACGCATCATCAAAACCAACCAAACCCAAACATCGTAGGATTTCAACTTAAGGCTCACTAACATCTTATTGAACCTAAAATGACTCCATGAGTCTCAATATCACATTTCCTTAAATACATATTTCATACATCCCAAAATTAACACATCATTCAAGTTTATAGAAATTCTCCCAAAATGATCCGGGCTTGTTTCCCAAGCCTAAAAATCCAAGAACTCAACATAATCATAGTCAAACGAAACCCAATTGTTGTAGGACTTCTACCCAAGTTCATTAACACATTGTTGAACTTATTAAGACTCCGTTGAGTCTAAATACTAAGTTTCATCATTTACGCACTTCATCAATTTCAACATTAATACCCACTTTATTTAACAACAATATATCCAATAATTCGGGCTTGATTTTCAAGCCCTAAATTTCACAACAAAACCCAACATAAATCAAAACTCATTTCATAAATCACATTATTTCAATTAAATGTTCCTACTCATAATTTCTAGTGAGTTCATATATCCAAAGCCCCAATCATAGGCTTAATACCACAATAAACCCAAATAACATATAGTCATGGTTTCTAGCATACTCATAATCCTAGAAACACAAGATGAAGAACAATCATATACTTCAACAATCATAGAAGTCATCTTACAAATGCTCCTAACAAGTTTATACTTCCAAAAATCCCCAAATTAACACATACAAAGCATATCAAGTGTTCATTGCCCACAAATAGCATATAGGTTGTTTTCCTTAGGGCCAATGAACCAAAATCAAAAGGAAGTAACTTACCTAGCTCGGATGAAAACTCCAAAGAACGCAAATCCGATCGGTGAACTTGTTCTACTCGTCGAGGGCTTCAAGATTCCGAAGTTTGAAGGCAATCGGTCGGTTGGATCGTCTTGGATCGAAGAGAGAAGAAGGCTAGGGCTTGAATCTAGGAGTCTCTCTCTCTCAGGGTTTGGCTGAATTTGTGAAGAGGTTAGGCTATTTATACTTCCCAAGTAATGAGGGCAAAACAAATTCCTTGGTACAATTAGTAGAGATTAGGATTAATCAATCACTAATCTAACCTTAATTAACTTTCAACTAATGTTAGGACATGATTAGGGTTAAGTATGGGTGGTTAGGAAGGGTTTAGAGGGGGTTTAATGAGGGTAGGATAGGTATTTTTCGTCAAAACACAAAAGCAGGGTGATACCGTAGGTGATACATGTTGATCTCCAAATGCTGAATCCAAATGATCAAAATCGAACTTGTCTAAACATGAAACTTATGGGCAACCATTCTAAGGTCTAACCCAACTCAAAACAAGTGAAACACACCGAACAACTCTAATGCATCGACGAATGAAAATCAACGAGCAATGAAAGGAGACTTTTAAGGCAAGTCTAAGGGCTAATGAAGAAGCTTAAATACTTCAGGAAGTTGAATAACAACTAGGGAAATAAGAATTCCAAAGGAGAGCGATCGATAGGATAGAGACCATCTCCAACTTCCAAATCATCGATAGACTTAAGGAACACCTCAACTTGAACAATGCATCTAAACATGTTAATAAACAAGCAAACCCTCAGGTCACGAACACAAAAGCGCAAACCCTCAATCGCGTCGCATTCCGACTATCGTCGAGTCACGACTTGTGACTTTAGCAAGTCAACAACTATATGGAGTCTCTTAATAATGTTTTGGTCTTAACGTGGTCTCTCATACATATCTAGACCCTCTCGCAAACCAATCATACAGTCAACAAAGGAAGAAGTGCAAGTATAGCACGCAAACCGAGCTAACGAAGGAGCGGGGTGTCACAGCTAAAGACGCTACATATTTTTGCTTAATATCTTGATACTCACTAACAAATCTATTATTATAGTAACATTTTTTCATTTACTTCTATAATGTCTTTACTGAGTAAAACCATATTATTTAAGAATGTAATATCATATTATTTTTTAGTAAGGGTATTTTTGTTATTTTAGAAAATATTGGACGACATTTGTAACGATAATGGTAGGAGGGGGAAACTGATAAGAAAGTAAAAATACAAGACGAAATAAATAGAATTCAAAACTGTAAGACCTAACTTTAAAACAAGTACAAGTCAAAGGGATGAAATTATTATTTGACTATTAATGGAATTTACTTGTTTGAGCTTAATTAATGGTAGATGATTTATTATATTTGAGGCTATTTTTGTCCAAACATTATTTCTTGTCATGGTAAATTTACTTGTTTTGTCCTCAATTAAATGGTGGGTGGTTTATTTGGTGAAAGGTTATTTTTGTCCATCTATTAAATTGTAAGAAACAAGCTTGACTTTTATAGTAAGAGAGATAAGAGAGATAGTAAGAGAGATTAGAGAGATTTACTCAAATAACACTATTAGCCTAGAAATCATTATTTAATCTTATTTCTTTGTTTAATTTCTTACTCATTTATTTAATGTCGTATTCCACATAAATCACCACTTTCATGCTTAAGATCGCCCCCACCACTACCAGAATCCTTGCAAATGCCGCCACAGCTATCACCACCACCAAGAAACGTGTCCACCTTGCCTTGCTAAAATGGAAAAATAACATATCTTTAGCTTCCGTTAAGTGGAACTACTTTCTTCAAACGACTTTCCTATCGATTCTAACTTAATCTCTTCTCTAACAAAACGCACAGATTTGTCAAATAAGTTCTCTATTTTTCTTTATCTTCTTGACATTATATGACCTTTCCTTAACACGTTTCTCTTAGCTTATTCATACGCAATTACTAAGCACGTTATAGATTTGCTTAATATCTCGATTCTCACCAACCAATGTGTTATTATAGTTACAATTTTTCATATACTGCTAATAATGTCATTCCAAACATATGATGTCTCGCTTTCCGACATGTTTTTTCTATTTGTCCTCTCCCGTCTATGGGCATTAAAAATAGTTATGGAAAATCGTGTACATGAGGATTATTTTGGTCATTTTGCTTTTGGCTCAAAGTGGGATTTGTTATAATTTCATCATTTCGTTTGCCATTTAAAATTTAAAATATTTTTTTAATTAAAAAATAATTATTTAAACAATCTAAAATTAGTTATACTTTGTCTGATATTTAAATCCAACGTTAAAAAATGCATTACTCCAAAAAATGAAATTTAAAATTTATTTTTTTGCCATCACTTTCTTTCGTCAACCCCATCATTTATAAACTCACCACCACCACCACTAACACCTCAAATTTTACCATTAGTCCAAAATTTAATTTTTTGATTTGATTTTATTTCCTTTTCTAATTTCTTACTCTTTCCTTCGAAGTAACCAATTTGGAAAACCCATCAATAATAGACACGCCACCACCACATCCTTAAATTTCACTTTTTACAAACTCAAATTCAATTTTTTTGAATTTTCAAACTTTCAAATTGAATCTGAAACCCATATGGTTATTTGAAAATTTGATGATTAGGAAATCTCACAACGATGTATTTCATCTAATCCACTATTGTCATCCCAAAAATTACTATCACCACAACCTCTAACACCATCATCCATGCGGTCGTAAGCACCGCCATCACCATCACCAAGAAACGCATTCACCTCGCCTTATTAAAATAGAAACATAGAATCTCTTTAGCTTCTGATTAGTCGGACTTCTTTCTCGAACGTCTCTCATTTCTTACCTCCTATACACTTTCGGTGTCAAATTACTAAGTAAGGAGAGAATCTAATTTAGGATGGAGCTACTTGAAAGGATGTTGATTGGTGACAATTTCTTTCAATTAAAGGAGAGTTGTGGTAGAAGAAAAGAAAGTTGATAGCCAGGGGAGGGAATAGAGATTCTCACACGTAACTACTCCGGGTTCTATGAAGAGGAGCAAGCAAGTTAAGACCAAAAGAGGTTAGAAGTTTGGAACCCTGTTATGGGAAGGAGTAAAATATTTTAAACCTAGTTATTTGTGGTTACTAACAGTGGTTTGTTTGTAATATTTATAAGTTAGAAGCAGTATGATAGTTTTTAAGGTTGCTTGTAGTAGCCTGAAAATTCAAAGAAGTAAACTGTAGATTTTGGCTTTCTTTTGTAACAAAACGCACAAATTCATCAATTGGTTCTTCATTTTCTTCATCTAATTGACATTATGACACATTTTCTTAACCCACTTGTCTTAGCTTATTCATGGATAATAGCTAAAGACGCTACATATTTTTGCTTAATATCTTGATACTCACTAACAAATCTATTATTATAGTAACATTTTTTCATTTACTTATATAATGTCTTTACTGAGTAAAACCATATTATTTAAGAATGTAATATCATATTATTTTTTAGTAAGGGTATTTTTGTTATTTTAGAAAATATTGGACGACATTTGTAACGATAATGGTAGGAGGGGGAAACTGATAAGAAAGTAAAAATACAAGACGAAATAAATAGAATTCAAAACTGTAGGACCTAACTTTAAAACATGTACAAGTCAAGGGATGAAATTATTATTTGACTATTAATGGAATTTACTTGTTTGAGCTTAATTAATGGTAGATGATTTATTATATTTGAGGCTATTTTTGTCCAAACATTATTTCTTGTCATGGTAAATTTACTTGTTTTGTCCTCAATTAAATGGTGGGTGGTTTATTTGGTGAAAGGTTATTTTTGTCCATCTATTAAATTGTAAGAAACAAGCTTGACTTTTATAGTAAGAGAGATTAATAGATGGGATTGATTTTGGTCATGATTTGCAGCCCTCATTAGTTGTTTAAATCTTAGCTTGATTTGCAGCCCACTTTTTAAAGTTATTTTAAGCTTATGTCTGTGTTTAATTTTAGCCCATTTGGATTAATTGCTTTACTTATGTCGTCTTTTGTTTTTATTCTAAGTTCGGTCCACCTCAAAAGCGTAAGGAAAAAGGTCCAATTGGAATGCAAAAGCAAGTTTCATGACGATGATATCCTAACCTAATGAAAGAACACATTTTCATCCAAAAATAAGACCCAAAATCTGCCATTCCAAAGTCAACAAAGGAGGGATCCGAATTTCTCAACTAATCTAGAAGGTTCCATTCAAAATAATGTTGGTGCATTCATTCATGAACTTGGAGAACTTAAAAGCCTCATTTTACATTGTATACTTCACCTTCTTATATTTGAGCATTACATTCTTGACCATAACATTGTTTTTTACACCACATTAGCCTATAAATGGGCCTCCCTTGAAAGCCTTAAAAAGCATATTATGAATGATATTTGAGTGACTTTATATATTCATCTCCTTTGGTTCTTTGAGAATTTTAGACATATTAAGTGTTTAGTAATCTTGTAGCATCTTCCCTAGCTTATCAACCAACTTTGGTGTAATTGGTTTTGGCACTTCAAACCAAGTATCATATCTCATTAGGTTGGTGTGCAGTTTTCTACACCAACAACACGACTTTTCTTAGAACGATCTTGACAAAAGTAATTTCTTTCTTAAATCATTTGGTATCAGAACTAATTCTAAGTCGTACTATCCATTCTCTTCTCATCTTTATATTCTTCTCTTCTCATCTATTGATCTTCTTGGTATTTCATTATTCATATATTGATATTGGGCTTTGTTACAAGTTGACAAGGAATTTTATCAATGAATCTTGGGGGTTGGGAAATCAATTCTTCTTTTATTTATTTTTCTTTGAGCCATCTAGTTAAAAACAAAACAAAACAAAAGGCTAAAAAAAGAGAAGTAAAAAAAATAAGGTTGCAAAAAAAAATAAAAAATAAATTCCAATGACCCGCTAAAGGCACATTGGTAGATTTTACATTTTCCATTCTAAATTTACTCAAAAAAATTGCTACATAAGAAATCTGATTAAGAGAAATCGTGGAGTTTTTTCTATCCCTAAAAATTGTCAATCCTAAAACCTTTTTAGCATCTTGAGGATCATTCATGTCAAAGTTTGCACATAGACAATTTTGCACATATTCAATTTATTTACAACATGGACTCATTAAAAGCATGTCATCAACGTAAATCAATAGGAACACATAAGCAGCAATGTTGACTTTAATGTACAAGCAATGATCATAAGAGCTACCTTTAAAATTTAACAACAGCATGCACATGTCCAACTTTTTGTTCCACATTCTAGGGCACTGTTTTAAACCATATAAATATTTTTCAATAAACACACATAGCCGGGATTTTTCTTATTAACAAAACCTTCGGGTTGTCACATGAAATGTTTTTCATCCAAATTACCATGTAAAACGTTGTTTTTACATCCATTTATTTTAAATCTCAATCAAACTATACAACTAAAGCAAGCATAACTCGAACTGTAGTAAATTTAGCAACCGGGGCGAAGATTTGTTTCTAATCTATCCACTCTTTTTGAATAAACCATTTAGCAACTAATCTAGCTTTAAATCTCACATAATCAGTCTCAGTCTTAACATTAAACAACCATTTACAATCAATAATGGAACATATTTTAGGTTTAGGGACCAACGTCCATGCTTGATTAACATGCAAAGAGTTCATTTCATCATTCATAGCATTCAATCATTTAGCAAAGGGAATAGATTTTAAAGCTTCTTTATAAGTTTTGGGTTTATCACAGTTGTCAATAGATTCAAATACACTAAACAAAAAATAGGTCATGTAAAAATCATTTAATCTAGATGGTTTCCTAATATCACGTCTAGGTATATCCCTAGTTAGTTGGTAATCATCTAAATTTTCAATTTCTAGAAAGTCCATTTGTTTATTTTCAACATTCTCATTTTGTTCAATTTCAACATGCTCAATTTCAGGATCAACTAGCACATTTTCAGAATTCATTTCAATTTCAGTTGGCACACTATAGCCAGCATCAAAAAGATTCATCACATAAGGATGCTTCAACTCAATTGGAACGGGGGAAGGGGACAACATCAACAGGTATAGGTTGAGAGGAAGTAAGCAAGGTGTAAGACCCCGATTCCTTGGGATTAACTTTGAATGGTTTTGTGTTGAGTTTTGTGTAGCATTGCACACGCTGTAGATCGGATTTCAGTTTGGGCCGCGTATTCATGCTTATCAGATACAACATGTAGTTTATCAGCCACAGTTTTGTGTAGACGACTCGGAATCGAGATCCGTTTGGTGCGTTAGAAGGTAGACTTCGAGATCTTTCTAACCATACCTTATTTGTAATTTTCGGGCTTATATATCACCCTAGGCTCGTTTTTTGAAGTTGACTGAAATTATTGGATAGCATTTGGGCTTTGGTCACTTTTGGCCCATTAGGCTTTGAGCCCATTTACCTCCTTTACTTGATATTCAACCATAATCCACCATTTGTGAGTTCGAAGTTTTGACTTCCAAACCCGATTTGTTATAGAATATTTATCCGTTTTTAATTTCGACTCCGCAGGGGGTGTTATACGTGTTGGAGGCTTACTTTGTACCCAAAATTATGGAGTAGTGTAACTGACTCCTTTGAGGTTTGTAGTTTATTTATGGGATAATTATACCCTTATTTAAATTTATATATAATAATAAGAAATTATTATTTGACGTCTAGGGGCAAATAAATAATTGGGAGTTGTGACCCCAAAGTGTTTTAGTATTTTAATTTACCCTACAGGGTTAATTTGTATGATAGTTAAAATATTGATTGAAGGAAAAATATATTAGTCCTCACATGATTAATTAAATTTAAGTGTGGTCTAAATGGGAGTAATGGGATCAATTAACCACCAAAAATCATATTTTTATCTACCATAATGTCTTGACACATGTCCCACTACCTATTTGACTTCACCAACACCGCAAATCAATCTTGAAGACTCTCATTTTCTGCCTTCTTCACCAAAAAACGTGGAGAGAACTTCCATGGGAGATTAAGAGAGTTCTTGGCTGCTTGAGCTTGGTTTCCTTAGCTCTACTTGTTCATTCTTCAAGCCGAGACCGTAGAATCGAAGATCTCATCGACTAGTCTACTTCCTTCCGGTTGTAATTTCGTTTCTTTACTTGTTTAAAGGATGAAGGTACGTTACTAAGCCTCTTTCTCTTGTGGTAAGAACCATTATGTCATTTTCTCATGCTTCCATGGTAGTTTGCTAGATTGATTGGGGAGAATTGGTTTAACAAGTTTACAAGTTCAGTCTCAGTTTTGAGCTGACTTCGGGAATTTACTGGGAGCAATCTACTATAGGGAATTGTCTACAAATATTATATGTTGTACGTGTATAAGAGAAGAAATGCTCTGTAAATTTTTATTAATTTTCGAGTTCGGGAAGTATTTTTAAATAAATCACGAAATGTGACAGTGACAGTACTCTGCTACCAGGAAGTCAGATTGTTAACATGATTTTGATGTGATCATAAATTGACGAATACAAGTCTGAATTGAGTGTTTTAAAAGGATAAACTATAGCTCAAAGAGTCTAGTTTCTGGAAATGTAGAATACGTGTCATTTGGATCAATGAGGAATTTTTGGTGAAATTTGTATGATAGACATGCAGTACAAGCCATAACAGAAAAACAGATTTCTGACATGAACTTGGAGGGGCTGTGTTTTGATGAATACAAGTCGAAATAGAGTACTTTAAAGTTCTAAATTATAGTTTAAAGAGTCTAATTTCGGAATATATAAAATTCATGCAATTTGGAGTTGTGATGAAGTAATGGTTTAATTTACAAGTTGATTGGGAAGAATGTGTAATAGCAGTAAATCTGATTGTTATCATGAAATTGAAGTGACTATATTTGGATGAATATAAATCCGAATGAAGTGATTTAAAAGGCTAAGTTATAGTTTGAAGAGTCTAGTTTCTGAATATGTAAGATTCATGAAATTAGAGTTATGATGAGTTATTGGTCAATTTTACAAAATGGCTGCGCAGAATGAGTTATTACTAAGTTGAAATTCCAACTGTTAGAATGGGTATCTTTTGGTGCATGAACATCGAGTAGAGAAGGATTGACTTGGTTTGAAGAATGGATTACCATTCAGGGATATTATAGAGTGTATCCTCAATTTCGACGTAGAGACCCTTTAGATGCTCTTAGAGCATAGTGAATTTGTATCTAATAAACGATTCTATTCACGTGAATATGATGGGATGAGTTTATGAATTAACATGAACTTTAATGAGTTGAGACTATAAAATGATTTATCATTCTAGAAATATTGTAAGGCGTATACCATTGTTGATTAAGTACCCTAGACTAACAAAGTAGTCTTGGTCAATATATGATGGGTTAATGGTTAAGTAAATAACTTAGCTTGGTTGTATACTAGAATATAAAATTCTATGATTGATTTAGATTATGACAAAATGCATAATTCCTACCTTTGTTGAGATTTGTATCTTGTATGCATTTGAGAATATGACTCATGAAGCATATATTTCCTCTGATTACTTGATGGTTTTATTGGTGTTGATTTCCTAACTTGTATTTAAATTGTATTCCATTAACAAGTGGAACTGCAAACTTGAAATCGACTTAGGCTACCAACTTGTACTTGAGTTAATGACTTGTGAACTAGGGTTCCTAAATGGAATGAGAACCTAGAAATGCCTTAAATGAAAACGTAAAACGAGACCCTACAACTCCTAGAATCCATTGACTAGATTACTAGCTTTTGAACCTTGACTTGAATAGAGTGGACAACTTGACACTTGGGATTTTAGAGACTCAATGAGCTCCTATTGTGGTTTTGTGATTATTGTAACAATGTGCATAATCGTATGAGTTTAGTAGATCTTTATATCTACTTGAGAATTTGCAAGTAAACATCTACTTGTGCATTGCATATAAGTCCAGCTGGCATTACTTGAGTTTTGATGATGATGGTGGGACGATGCATTGCCTTCACGAATTATGTGATTTGTGATTGTAATGTATCGCCGTACCGGATTTGGGTTTCACACACACCTCCACTGCTAGCTACAGTGGGGAAGTAGCCCCTTTGTCGTAACCAATTGAGCACATTGGCTAGGGCTATTTTCCCCGAGTAGAGAGCTCGCACCGAGAAGAGAGCTCGGTACTTTGATACCCGAACACGGGTATCACGGCACGATATGATTAACGATTGTGATTGCGGGGAGCAATACGGCGAAAGTGATTTAGTATCTTCTCTATCCTTTATGTGGCTTACTATGAGCACTTATGTGATAACAAAGTGTTACCTCGAGACATGAAATCTAAATGACCATGTTTGTATTGATTGTGAATTAATGCGAGACTTGATATGTATATTTGTAGATATACATACTTATACTGAGAATTCCATGATTGACATAAAGGGTATATATATAGACATACATTCCTTTATAGATGTTGATTCTTTGTGAAATGCTTTCGACTTATTTGGTTTGTTTATGATCGAAATTTCACCTAGTCGTTTAGACGGTTTAGTACATGAGCAAAGAGGTTATCTTGAGAAGTGTCGAGTATACGACCGTCTTCGTGGAGTTTTTCGTACTGTGCGATGACATGTTTTATTATAACAATGTTTCATTTATGATATGTTGTTTGTAGTAGCGTCTTGAGTCTTTATGACTCACTCCGTACTTACTTTCTAGTGTGCGATTGTTCGTTAGCGCGTTGAGGCGAGTAGATCCGTCTGTGCTTGAGCCACGTGGATCGATAGTTGAGTTGAGGTCGTGATATATGTGAAGTTATCTCCTCCCGAGCTTTAGCGGACCTAGTCCGCTTATTTCGATGTTATATTTGTGTCCTT
>JABEVN020002800.1:0-20322 GCA_013146195.2 Codonopsis lanceolata
CCAAATACCCCGAGACCTATCACGGTGAATCTCAATGCCTAAGACATAAGAGGCTTCACCAAGATCTTTCATATCAAAAATTTTGAAAGAAAGATTTGGTCTCGTAAATATGTCTTTATCACTACTTGAAGCAAAAATATCATCAACATACGGGACTAAGATGATAAATTTGCTCCCACTAACCTTTAGGTATATACATTGATCCACAACATTCTCAATAAATCCGAATTTACTAATCACATCATGAAATTTCAAGTACCATTGTCTTTAGGCTTGTTTTAGACCATAAATGGATTTCTTTAACTCACATACCATGTGTTCCTTGCCTCAACCTCAAAACCTGAGATTGTCTCATAAAGATTTTAGAAACAAGTCACCATGAAGGAATGCGCTTAACATCCATATGATGTAACTCTAAATCGTAATGAGCTACAAGGCCATAACTATACGAAAAGAACTTTTCACACCGGTGAAAAAGTTTCAAAATAATTTATGCCCTTTGAGTGAATCATTTAGCAACTAGTCTAACTTTATATCGCTCAACATTGACTTTAGAGTCAAGCTTAGTTTTATAAACCCATCTAAAGCTTTGCTCCTTCAGCAACTCAACGAGATCCCAAACATCATTTTTCTTCATTGATTCTAACTCATCATTCATGGCATCAAGCCAATTGAGTTGTTGGTCACTTTTAAAGTCTTTGAAGAACTTAGGATCATTTCCAATGACAAGATTATAGTCAACTCATCAAGGTATACAAAATCATGATTCGTTTGGTTTTCTAGCCTCCTGACCTCTCATGTTCATTAGCGGGAGGTTCATTAGGCCATTAATGCGGGGTTCAACATTAGTACAATCTCAAGTGCATCAACATTCTCAATAGGATCTAAGATTTGATCCTCATCAAAGGTACAAATGATTTTTAGAGAACGGAATAGAAACATGTTCTTGAATTTCCTATATATTTATTTTTCTTGGTGTACTCCCACTATAACTGCTAGCTTTCTAAAAATTCTCGCATACCTTGTTTCAACAATTCTAGTGGTATGAGATGGATAGAAAAAACGAAAACCCTTTGATCGCTCAGGGTAGCCTATAAAGTAACAACTTGTGGTTTTAGATTGAGTTTTAATATGTGGGTTGAAAATTTTAGCCTCCTGCATGCCCCATACATGCAAATAACCCAAACTAGCGTGTCCAAAATCAAGGCGCTTAGGCAATCTAACTTACTAGGAACTCTATTGAGTATATGCACGTGAGAGCCAAACCAATAGAGACGGGTAGAGTAGAACGACATGTCATACTTCCATGTCCTAGGGTACGATTACATCTTTCGGCAACACCATTTTGCCTGGGTGTGTACAATGTATATTCACCAATGATACCATTTTCTTTCAAAAACAAGGCAAAAGTGTCCAATCAAAGAATTTTTCATAATATTCTCCTCCCCATCGGATCTACAATTTTAATTTTAAGGTCAAGTTGATTTTCAATCTCGACCAGAGGCCTTAAATACATCTAGGGCCCTCGTATTTATCATGAATGAGGTAGACATAACCATATCGTGAAAAAGTCATCAATAAAGGTAATGAAGTACTTATGTCCACCAATACCCGAGTAGTAAAAGGTCCACAAATATCGGTGTGAATAATTTTTAAAAAGTCCAAAGATCTGTAGCTTCACGTGCTTAATACCTTTTACAAATTTTCCTTTAATGCATTCAACACATGTGCCAAAATCGAGAAATCTAAAAATGAAGAGCTCCTTCCTTTATGAGTCGCTCCATTCTTCTCTAGATATGTGGCCTAAACGCTCATGCCATAATCTGTGAGGAATTGTCATCCTTTAGTTTTCCTTAATACCGTTGGAACAAACTATATCATTCACATTCATTGATTCTAAGGATTCGAAAACGAAAGATCTAAACATAATTTGTAGAGGTTTCAACAAACCGTAACCGACAACTTCGAGTAAAGAAAGAAAGAAGCCTTTATTCTCAAACGTAAACGAAAAACCATAAGTCCAAGTTTAGAAACGTAAATAAGGTTTATAGTCATACCGAGCATAAACAGATCAACTAAATCCAAATTGAAACCACACTCCAAGACTAAACGGAGAGTTCCAACAGCTTCAACTTGAGCTTTCTCTCCATTTCCTACTATTACGTGTCGATCTCCTTTATTTAGTTTCCTCACAGAAAGGAATCCCTGCAATGAATTAGTAGCATGCACAGTTGTACCAGTATCAATTCACCATGTGTTTAAAGGAACATTAATCGTAAAAGATTCATAACAAACATTAATTGGTGAACTACCTTTCTTCTCGAGCCACTCACGAAATTTAGTGCAATCCCTCCTTATATTCCCTTTCTCTCTACAAAAGCGACACTTGATGTTGCCAAGGCCTTTTGCAGTATAAGAGTTTGCCTTGTCTGCTTTAGTGGGAGAAATACTTTTGTCCCATTTCTTGTTACTTTTGGCATAAGTCTTTCCTTTTCCTTTAGATGGTCCAGATGTAGTGATATGAGCACTTTCAATCCTCTCGAATTTAAGTCTTTCTTCTTCTTGAGCACACATGCTCATTAGCTCACTCATCTTCCATTTCACTTTCAAATAATTATAGTTGACCTTAAATTGGCCAACCGCACTTAGAAGAGAAGTCATAATGAAATGAGTGAGAAAACCTTTAGAGATTTCCATGTCCATTGCTTTAAGTCGAGTAGCCATGTCACTCATCTTCATAATGTGCTCAAGTACACCACTCACACCATCATACTTAAGCGTGACCATCTTTGTGATAAGAGTTGTAACTAGTGCTTTTGAAGAACCCATAAATTGTTCTTCAATATGAGCAAGATACTCCTTAGCATTATTAGAATCAGGAATTGCTCCGTAAATAGCGGTGCTAATGGAACCTTTCATAATCAATAGGGATATGCGATTGGAACACTCCCTCGCCTCGCGCATTTAGCCTCCAGGTGCTTTCGATTGGTGGAGGCGTTCACACGAAGGCATAATCCAAATCAGAAACTCCAAGAATAATGCCAATCTGCTCATTCCATGAGGCAAAGTTCGTACCACTCAAGGATTCAATAGAGGAAAGACAACTTGTAATGGTAGCTGCAGGATTAAATGCTAAAGGAAAACAAAAACAATCATCCAAATTACGACCTTAAGAGAAATCCACAAAATACAATAACAAATCATTAATGTTCAAATAAACTGAAAATAAGCAGTTTATCTATAAAAAGGTAAAATACACAAAAACCTTTATATTCAGAAATCTAAGGTATCATCAATAGCCTTCCGTTGGGCCGACTATCAACATACAAGTGATCTCTCTTTAAATCATTAGGAAAATCATGAAAAGTTGAAACCACTTAAAAATTACATCACCGTTGGGCAGAAATAATTCAAGTCATGCAACTTTGTATTTTCGTTTCATTCTATTCAATAACCAAAAACACGAATCTTCCGTTGGGCCGATTTATATTTTAAATTAATGAATATCTCATGAGGTGATTTTAGTGTTAGCTTAATTTGTCTAAAAATGAACTTCCGTTGGGCTGTCCAATTTTCAAACAAACAAGAATCACAAATGTGGGTCCCAATGGGCACAATAATAAGCTAGAAGGGGGGGGGGGTTGAATAGCTTATTAAACACTTAAAACTTTTAAATAAATTCTTTGAAGGATACTTGCAATCTATTGAAGAGAATGAAGTAGCTGAAGACCTTCAAGATAGTTGTTCCAGGTCTGCCGATAAGGACTACCGGTAGACCGTTTACAAAATACTTAAGTTCTGCTGTAAATGGATAAAGATAATCAAAGTAATGACTAGATCAAATGACAAACAAACAGATAAGAAATAACACAAGTATTTTGGGATGGTTCACACTATAAAGAGTGCTACGTCCACCACCAAGGCAGTCAACCTTGGATTTAAATAGTGCACTATGTTTTCCACTTAGATCAATTACAAAGAATATCCCTAATGGATCGTGTACAAAATATTGACTTGTGTTTGGGGTCTATGGAATTAAATATCTGTAAATACAAGATATTTAATTCGTGCGGAAGTATAGTAAATGAATGTAAACAACAAGAAGTTAAAAACAATAAGAGTTGAAGAGCAGCTTCTTGTTGTTGACGAGGACTTCTAGATCTGTTGAGGATCTCTTGATTACACTGAGCTGTAAGACTAGGAGTTATGAAGTTTCAGAGCAATCCTTTAAGTGTTCGATTGATTCTGCATGCTTGCTTGTTTTTCCAGCTTTAATGGCAAAGATTTATAGCAGTGCACTTCAAAAGATCCGTTGAGAAGACGAATACTTCAACAACTCTTTTCAACAATGCATTAAATGCATGGGGCTGTCAGTCAAGGATTTTCATCTTTCACAGATATCTAGAGCAGGGAATGATTTCTGAAATCTTCAAAAAGGTGGGCGATTTAGGTGTCAGATCTGAGAGTTGTTGCAAAAAGTAGAGACACCGCTTTTCGCTTTCATCGCTCAGACGAAAAGTCTTCCTGCTTTTCGGAAAGTTGCTTTCGGCGGCTTGATATGTCAGGGAATGTCTTGAATTAATTCAAATAATGATTAGGATAAGTTTGAATTAATCAAATGAGTCATTGCTGGATAGGACACGTCCTAGAAGATTAGGTGGACACGAGGTCTACCGTTTGTGGGCTTTAAGCAGGCCTTCCGATAAAGCTTGTGGAGAGGTCTTCCGCTGAACCTGTAAAGTCCTATAAAAACTATAGTGGGCAAAGTTCTATACACAGTTGCCACGCTAATCGATACGCAGCCCGATTAGCCACTGAAGTATAAAATTAGATGTAATGAACTGAACAGATATAAATCTAACATAAGAATCAACAACAAATACCAGTTAAAGCACACAAAATAAACGAGAGATTTTCCATGCTCATAATTAATATATATATATATATATATATAAATAAATTGCAAAGTAAAATAAACCAACAATTTCTGCAATTCATCAGAAGGTTATCAATTGAAATCATGAGGTATTGCAATTGAACGAATGTAATCATTTCATCCATCTGACACGGCTTCCATTGCAAAATAAAAATTAAACATTTTTGGCAATTTAACTTTTGTGAATAACTTTACATATTCATGAGGTTCATACGTGACCCATCAAGCTAATATCCATATATATATATATATATATATATATATATATATATATATATATATATATATATATATATATATATATGAACAATATGTATGCAAACAGATTTTATGGAATCATCTATCCACTGTGCTTAATAAAAAAAATAACATCATCAAATCAATTAAATAATGAAATCACATAATTCATTATGGGTCAACGCTTCGATGTCAAAAGGAAAGCCAAGAAAAAAGTTTCTGTAATTCATACAACAACACATAGTCTCATTCATTATCAATTGACTTTTTTTTTGATAAAATAAGGGCTATAATTTAACCTTAAAAGCATTATGTTTATGTAAAAATATTAACTCTGCTCTGATACCACAATGTTAGAACATTTATTTACATAAAACTTGTATACATAATCAAGAATATGATCGTGTTTTTCACATAAGTATAATGAACGTAAATTGAAGACATACCGGAACCAATTGACGCCATTAGTACGAAGTAATTGAATCCGATTAATTGTAATGCGGAACGAGAGTCTTCAATTCAAGTGGATTTTGGTTTTCACCCCCTTATCTATTTCACATGCAATGGAACATATATATTTTGTGGAGACAACTGTTAGGGTAAAAGAACGTTAGAAACCATAATCCCCAAAAGACTTTAAATAGAAAAGAAGATGGAACCAAACCCTAAAGTGTAATCAATCTCCCACCATCCATCAAGGTGTAGAGATTTATTGGGCCTATTAAGATTTAATATACTTTAAGTATATTAGATAACTAAATTATATAAGCCCATAATGTTATTTGGCTAATATAATTAATTAAGGTTCGTAACCAATATTTAGTTTATTATAAGTTAAACCCATAGGTCACAAAACATGGGCTAAACCCCGTCGAGTCTAACATTCTCCCACTTGACCAAGGTTATACTTAGAATAACATCATAAGTTTGGTTTAATAAGAACAAACTCTCATCTCTTAAATTAGGTCATATTCTACAAAATACTATAATCAAATCAAAAGCAGTATATGTGTCCATTATTATCACACAACCATACTTCGGTTATAATCACAATATCTTAATAAAACATGACAGTCAAATACCTTAATAACATGAACAAATATCTAATGGTTTCATAAAAATAACGATACAACCACGTGTCACTTCAACAAGATCTAATTGAGCATATTGAAGGGAGAAGGAAAGAAGTTTCTTATTTGATTCATTTGTTTCTCATCTTCATCATCCATTAGAAGATGAGAGAGAGAGCCACTCTACTAAGACTCCGTTTGTTTCACGGAAAACAATTTCCAAAAAATGATTTCCGGAAAATGATTTTTGGAAAATGAAAAGATTTCGTTTTCAAGTGTTTGGTAAATCTTTTGAAATATTGTGTGTATGTAAATATGTGTAATTTTGGAAGGGCACGGAGGGATGCTTGAACATTTGAAAAATGACTTATGGAAAATAAATCTGTAAGTCATTTTTTGGGAAAAAAAAAAAGCTTCATTTTCTGTTGACTCGGAAAATCTTTTACGTTGACCATATTTTCCTAAGGTTACCAAACAACGAAAAATGAGGAAAACGTTTTCCGGAAGTTATTTTTCGTGAAACAAACGGAGCCTAATGTCCTTGAATCACACACACAATTTGGAAATTGTATAGACAAGTCTCAAATTTCCCATTTTCTTTCATTTTTATAATCGAGACACCCGCCTCTCTCTTTTACACCATTTCATGAGCTTCGCATCCCTCCTCTCTCTCTCTGACGTTATTTCTCTTCTTTTTCTCTCTCTAAAACCCACCATTTATTAGCACAGTTAGTTTCAACATTTTAAACCTCGCCTGGAGCTAAAACGCCACAACTATATCTATATAGATACCGATAGAATAGATACATATTAAAGGAAATAACGCGTCACCGGCTACATTTTTAGATATTATAATTCTTAACCCTAAAACGGTTCACTTTTTAAAAAATGGGGGGTTTTAAATGAGTCGTGGTGTTGCTGTAACGACAGAGGCAAGTCTGAGCGTATGAAAGCCGCCATCTTCTCTGGTAAAGGTCCCGCCATGAGATTTACAATTTGGGCAGGCGAATAAGATTTTAATTATAGAGGGGGGTGACGGATTGCGAAGAGAAATGGGGGTTTATTTTGGGCGGGTTGGTCCACCCCACCCCGCAACCCAAGGTGGGTTGGATTGGACCAAAGTAATTTCAGTCCGTCATTTTTACGGGTTGGTCCACCTCGTTAGCCCGTTTTGACGGCTCTTGTTGCCTCGTTGTTTTGCTGATGTCTTGTTGTTTTGTACTTAAAAGTCAAAACTTGTTATGTTAGTTTCATCGATTAAGAACAGTGTATTTGGCATTTTCGTGGTATGATATGTCATATGAGCAAGGGAATCATTGAGTAACCCTTTAAATGATTTTCTCACAATTTTAGTATTTTATAATTTTACTATAGCTATGAGCATTTGCTATTTTCATTGAAATGATGATTTTATTGCTTGTTAATTAGGTTATATTAAAAAAAATCGAGAAGCACTGTAATTATGGTTTAATTTCTCGGCCACGCCTAGCACCCACCTAGTTACTTTTAGAACCTTGAGAAAATTTGATCAATGAAAAATAATTTGTGAATCAAAGGAAAACCACCTCAAAACTTGATAAAAAATATTAAAATGGCTTACCAATCTCTTACCCCGTAAGTCATTTCCAAGACCTGGCCAAACATTAGACGATCTCCATGTCCCTTTCCCCATCTTCTTCATTCTTCCTCCCAACCTCCATAATCTCTTATTTTCGACAATGCTCTTCCCTTCAACATCAACATTTTTTGAAGACATGGTTTGAATTCTAGACTCAAGCATCCAATAACGTTCATTCTTTCGTGAAGAAATTAACTCATATTTGTTTCCTCATAAAGGCCTTTGGGATGGTAAACAAGTCAACTTCTTGAGTGAAGCCACACTTGATGCGGAACGGAAGCGTGTAATAAATGGGGTCTTGTTCGTAACACATGAATGGGTGAAATGAGAATCAAGGTTATGTTCATTAACGTACGAACCAACAAATATATTCTCAAAAGAATAATCAATGGCTCTTATCATGAGAAATCGCTTCAAAACTAGAATCCACTAGGAAGAAATAACTGGAATCCACTAGATAAAAGAGAGAACTTTAATTTTATTGAAAATAATGAATTAATTTGGAATTACCATGAATTATATTTTTATAGGACTAGTAATGCTTAGAAAACAAGTTAAAACTTCCCAAAAAGTAGCATAATCTATATAATAACCTAAGATAACTTAAACTTATCACTTAGATGCCTGAATCTATTTCTAAACATAAAAATATTACCATATGAAAAACAAATATGAAAATTACAATAAAATAAAATACTCAAACTTAAAATTAAAACTAATTCAATTTTGTCATACGTCATTCACCCACATTCGAAAAGAACTCGTCCTCGAGTTCATACCTGAAACTTGAAATTGCCCATGTCAAACAAAGAGATATTTTGAGTAATATAGATTTTCTCGCAAATCAACTATGACTCTTCGAAATCCTTGAACAAATCTGAAATCGAAAAGGACTCAAAAACTCGAAAGAAACTAAGAGAACTAAACAAAAACTCGTTTGACATAACGCGAAGGCAAGCTTTATCAGTCACACGGACACACCCATATCATCCTCATCAAATAAATTTGCAATTCCAAAATCTACTGTATCCCCAAAATTATGTTTCTCATAACTATCTCACTCGACAAATAATTACTCAACATCATCATGTGTGTTTTCAAATGTAAGCTCAAGCAAATTTAGATTTTCCTCTAGTTCTTGTGCAATTATCTTGCCTCCGTCTTCGCCACCAGTGTTACCCTGGACAACTAGAACGTCTTGCATTTTTCTTGGCTCGTCCTCTTCCTTGTACCCATCAAATTCTTTGAGTCTTCGGTGCTCTACGGGATGTTGTTGTTGTTGCTCTGTGGGTTGTTGTTGTGTTGTTGGCACGCAGTCGTCAAGATGTAAGATGGCTCTAATCTCTCGTAGACTTTCCTGGATATCCTTCATGAGAATCATGACATTGCGGAAAGTCATCCATTAATGAACAACTAGGATTGCAATTTATAGAAAAATTACACGAACTTTCGCTCTAATACCAAATGATGCGAAACAGAAGTGTGTAATAAAAGGGATCTTGTTCGTAAAACACGAACGGGTGAAAAGAGAATCAAGGTTATGTTCGTTAACGTACGAACTAACAAATATATTCTCGAAAGAATAATCAAGGGCTCTTACCATGAGAATCCCTTCAAAACTAGAATCCACTATGAATAAATAACTGGAATCCACTAGATAAAAGATAGAACTCTAATTTTATTGAAAATAATGAATTAATCATAATTACAATGAAACCTATTTTTATAGGACTAGCAATGTTTGGAAAACAAGTTAAAATTTCCTAAAGAGTAGCTTAACATATATAGTAACCTAATATGACTTAAATTCATTACTTAGATGCTCAAATCTACTTCTAAACATAAAAATATTATCGTATTAAAAATAAATACAAAAATTACAATAAAATAAAAAAAGTCAACCTTAAAATTAAAACTAATTCAATATTTTCCTATGTCACCAAGTATTCATCATAAGAAATGCCACATAAGTATGAAGTGAACCTAAGCCACACGTCCTAGACTCAAAATAACACAAATACCTCCACTGATATCTTTCTGTCCTAGGGCGTAGACACAGCCTGGTACTAATAGATACTATCGGTTTCCCATCACTTTCCCTTTTGGTTCCTGATGTTGATTGATTCTGATGTTGTGGTTGTTGCGACTTCCATTTTGGGCAACTACTATGTTGATGCCCGAATATTCCACAACTTGTACACTTACCTTGCTTTGCCCAACAATTCTCAACACTATGTCGAGGTGCCGCACAATAGGTACATCTGCCCTTCCCCATTTGTGGTTTTGTCCCCGTACTAGCACTACTTGTGTTGTCGCTGTATTGTTGCCCTAATTGTCTTCTCATTTGTTTTCCTTGCTTCCTACTACCTTGATTACTGAAATTACTCTTACTATCTTGTTTACTTCCACCCAACGTATTGTAGTTATTCTTGATGCTATCCTCTGGACCTTCCCCACTTACTTGCATCGACTGTTGCCCACACATTGATGTTCTCTGCACCTTCCGCTCTACCCTGTCAATCTCCACTACCAAAGCTCGGTTCACAGCTAAATGATAATCAATAAACTCAAATGGGACTAACACATCTCGAAGTTCAAACTTCAATCCTTTAACAAACTTCATTACCTTTCTTTCTTATATTGAATCAATATGTGTATTATACCTCACCAGATGTGTAAACTTTCACTACAAAAAAACAAGGCAACTGAAACAGATTTTTCGGTTGCAATTCAGGAAAATCAGTTTCAAATTGATGTTTGCAACGGAAAATGTCCGTAACAAAGTCCATAGAAATAAGCCTCGTCCCTAAATTGTGCAACCACTTTCTTGTGGTTGCAAAAACTTTGCAACGGAAAAAAGTAGTTGTAGTTTCGGTTGCGATGTGTTTCTTAGGACATTTTTTTTAAATCCGTTGCAAACAACAACTGATTTATTTCTGTTTCTAATTTGCAACTGGTTTTTTCTGTTTCAAATTTGTTACACATATAACTAAACTAGCAACCGAATTTTTCGCTTTTAGTAGGCAACCTAATTTGCAACCGGTTTTTCTGCTTCAAATTTGTTACACATAGAACTCGATCTAGCAACTGAATTTTTTCGCTTCAAGTAGGCAACTTAATTTGCAACATGTGTTTTTCTGCTTCAAATTTGTTACACATAGAACTAAAGTAGTAACCGAATTTTTCGCTTTCAAGTATGCAACCTAATTTGCAACCGGTTTTTTCTGCTTTCAAATTTGTTACACATAGAACTAAACTAGTAACTAATTTTTCGTTTCAAGTATGCAACCTAATGTTTCGTTGCAAAAGTCCGTTGTTGGTTTGTAACTAATATCATGTATATAAATATTTATCAATTGTACCTGATTGGACATTTCATTTAAAATATTTTAAATCAAATAATTAAAGTCAACAAAGCTTCAAACATTACGTTCAAAATGAATTGGCAAACTATCATACTAAACTGTCGCACTGTTAAACTACATAGAATTGTCAAGTTTTCATACTTTAAACTAAATAGGAGCTCGTGGACGATGCTCGGAGCCTCTTAAGTCATCGAATTGCGCATCTCTTGGAATTGCAACTGGAAATCATTTTTCATTTGTTCAAATTTAGTCTCATATGTGGAATGCATTTGTGCCGTGACTTCATCCCTCATTTTTTCAACTCTTTCGGTCAACTTATCTTCAAACTCTTTGGTCTGTGTAAAATCTCCATTTGAACGCGTAGATGAGGAAATCGTGCTGCTACTCAAGATTTCTGATGCAGGAACCGATGAACCAAAGCCGTACAAATGATTCTTTACAACACCACCTGATACATCCACCCAAGCTGTGGAATCAAAACCATCACCTTTCTTTCGAGCAAAGATAATCCTCCTAAAATGTAAAAAAAAAAAAAGAGAATATTATAACTTTTCTATTTGCATTTTATAAATAATAAAAAGAACATTGAGATCAAAGATACATCTTTCAATAGCGATCGAGTATAATTAAATGTTTAGAGTGAACTAATAAAAGTAATAAAACATTTGGATTAAACTCACAAAGATTTTTTTGGACTTAGCATCCACAAAATCGCCACTTCCTTGCTTTCTCTTGTGGGTTCTAAGGAAAACATCATCTTCTGTGATCACTTTGTCAGGATTCTTCTTTATCTCAGAATGACGAGAATAATAATTTCATCTTATGTTCTATCAAAATAAACAAAGTAACCTCAAAACATATTAAGTGTAGCAACCAAGATTGTACTAAAATGCAGAGTATATCCACAAAGACTATATAGACAATAGATAAAATCTTACCATCGCAAGCTCATGTGAGGCAAAACTCTTTGACCCCCCTGAATGTTTAGTTAATCCTAAGCCATTGCGGTTTGACTTACGATTTTTTCTTGCTTGTTCACACTTTTTCTCGCCTTGTCATTTGCATAAAATAGCAAATGCCGGTTCCATTCATGTTGCGTGCACCAAGATGGGTGCCCACTACGCCGTGAATTGTTGTCGCCCCTATGGCACATCCGTTTGTACTGCTCGAAGCCATCGTATTCCAAATTTTCCGAACTTGTCTTTTCCGGATAAGTTTCAATGCACTTGTAATGTTTCTGCAATTAGGAAGTTAAAAATATATGTTATAGTAAGCATATATAAATTAACTAATTAATTGATTGAATATGGAAATATTACATTCCATTCCTTGAAATAGTAATCTTTCATCTCCTCGTACTTTCTTCCATGTGGGACCATCCTCACCGACAACAAATTTTCCTTTAATTGCATTTGTTATTCCTCTAGCAACACAATGAAACTTGATACCATCGCCCCGCCTGGAACTACCAAGCTGAAAGAAAATTAGACCACAGACATCTAAAAAAAAACATATTCCAGTCACTGTTAGCAATTATACCACAACAATCATTTCGCAAAGAGCCCAAGTGTTAACTCATATACAAGGCCTATTTTGTTTCTTAACTTGTTAACTTGTCAAAATGGGACTCTTCAAATGGACAATTATTTCTTCTTAGTCGTTCTTTTGCTTACAAGGTGATTCTCCGATTAGTGAGCTTTGCTTTTAGCATTATTTTCAAACTTGAAATTGATTAAATTTGGTTCACCTCGCTTCAACAATAGACTGGTTAGCATATCGATATAGAAAAATGTTTGTATATATTGATTGAGATTTCGAACCTTTCATTTACCCCCAGTTATATCCATCCTCATTTTGGATGGTGTTATGTATTCCTGTTGCTGAGCCGAACTGATGGTAACGATTCAAGGATCTGTGTATCTGTTAAAACTTTCATGTCATTCACGAACTACTGCCAAGAAACGAAGATTTGAAAATCCAGCATCAAACATCTTTCTTATCTACCAGATAAAAGACTTAACTAAGTGAATGTCCCAACTCCTTGGGATCAGTTACATGAATCCCTTTCACAGCTCATGTCAAAATCAAGATCTTCACAGGCCATCGTCATTTCTGTAATATCATGCTTTAACCAGGTGTAGGACTCAATTCATCTAAGCCTTTGTCCCAACTACTCCGGTAAGCCACATAATTCATCTTTTTCCCCATCTATTGTGTCTGAAGGAAGATTTCTAATAAGCCACACTCGATCATATATATTCAAATAATTCATGTCCATGTTACGTTTCTTCTTCCCCCACCTCTAGCATTGCCATTGCTATCGCTAATATCACTCTCTCGATTCTCGAAGCAGCACATGAATAGGTCTACATTGTAATTGCCTAAACAATCTTCATAGATTCTCTCTCATTTTATCTCAAGTAAGGGCTAGTATACTATCTCACAGCACGAGGTCATTTCACCACCTATTGGATTTAACTCTAGATTATTGATCACGACACACACACATCAAAATAAATTATTGTCATCCCTATTAGTTTTGGTCTTCTAGCACTATTGTTGATATTGGATTTTTTTATTATTTTTGATAGGTAAGTGTGATCCCTTATTGGTATGGAGATTGGAACCAAGAACCTCAAGGTCTTTGCTCGAGTTCCCTTGCCATCTCTCCCACCCCTTGTTGATATTGAATATATCACACTTTCTAAGTGGACACATATTGGTCTATGTTGGATGTGTCCATACCATCTTAACTGATTCTCTCATTTTATCTCCGACTGGAGCTGCATTTACTGTCTCATTTCAAATGTTAACTTTGTACCAGTTAAATATGTTACAATATATATTATGTCTACGCACTGATCAACATAAGAGGGTGCATACATGTAAATGTTCCATGCACCTGTCAATGAAGATGATATAAATAAATAAATAATTCTCCTTGCAAGAATGTCATCAACAAGCATGTCAAATTCTCTATAATAGGGAAAGTGAATCGAGTGTTGGCCTACCTATTCTGGGAATTCAGATAGTGTGAATGCTGAATACTCGATAAAAGATAATGGCTCTATTCTCCTCCACAATTTACTGTTTTGGTTTGTGGTTTAGGACTCTCGGGCTTTCTCTCTCTCTCTCTCTCTCATACTTCAATCATTACAAATAAAAAGAATTTAAAGAAATATTCAAACCCCAAAATCAAGCCACTAAATCACGAAGCCAAACATGCCTAATAAAAAATGAAACTGATGAACCTGCCTTAGAAGGAGGGTTGTCCCTTAGCGCATGTTTGGCAAGCAGTCGTCTTGAAGTTGAGGTAGGAATGGGAATTTGATCTCACCATACCATTCATAGTCATGTTTGGTACATAAATTGATGGGTATGTGGATGTCGACATGTATGCTAATAGTGGGCATCTGAAACCCATGATTTGGGATAAGTTTCACATTCCCATTCCCAAGCTTCTAGTACCTAGGTATTTGATACACATTTCCATACACCAAATGTGCCCCGTGGTTTGAAGTTTCTATGAGCCTATTGACTATGGCCCTTAAAAATTTACAGACCTAGTGAGTGATGACTAAACTTTTGTTTTTCTTGCAATATGTCATGCGCCTCCTGTTCAACAACATCCAATAAAGTTTGAAGCTATACCTAATATTCATATTTATCTCTTATCTCTTTAAATAATTGATTGCTTTTATCACTTCTACAATGTTTTAAGCTGTAATTGAAGAAGAGGCAAACATAAGTGCACAACATAATGTGAGCAAGTGGTATAAAGTTCAGGCAGTTTTGTTAGTCACTGTTTAGTTATGCCATCAATCACCTCTCTACATTTTATGCAAGTAGAATCGAAAAACTTCATGATGGCAGATCATAGTTACTGTCAACAAAGGACCTACAACAACTTTTAACCACATACAATAAAAAGAAAACAGATGATATTTATAATTAAAAAGAAGAAAAGGGAAATAGGCTCACCCACAAACTTCCATTTATCCTTCTCATCATCAACATCAGCAAAATGAAAGGTTGGTAGCAGATGGACATGCGTCAGGCCAGCATTAGATAATTTCTTTAGATGACGTACACCTGCGGAGTCCTTCAAGCAGAGTGTAGTACTTTAGTAAAATATCTTTATATCATTACCCTCACAAAGATATGTAGTATGCTTTCATATATCTTTTCCTAGCTGTGAAATTCATTTTCCTTGCCCTCTTCATTCTCCACGTTAATTTCATAGTTTTCCTTCTTTCCAAACAAAAATATCTTTCCTATATCATCTGAAAAGACAGGAGAGTAGATATTTTTATGTCATGTGAAAATGATCAGATTGAAAAATCACAAGATATCAGTAGCCACTTTCTTCAATTTTCAAATGCTAAAGTGGCCAGAAACTCAAAAACAGTTTCCTTGTTGAAAACTGAACCAGCAAAACAGAAAAGGAGAGAAAAGAAAAGAGCAACTCGATCAAGTTAGTTTACACAGAACGCCTATACAACGTAAATCCTTCAAATGATTTAGAAGCGGCAACACATGCGGCTCTGCAGCTAAGCCTTGAACTGGGCCTCTAAATTACAAAACTAAATAATTATAGGATCAGAAGACAAGCTAAACTCTGCAAATGTCGTCAACAAGTGAACAATCCACACTAACTTAAAAGTCATCTAAGGAAGTATGCCAACAACAGACCATTACGCCATGAGTTCCGAATCATCAACTTCAGTAGCTTAATACGAGTAACTATAAACGGTCAGTGCTTCCGAAAAGAAAACTGAACAGACAAAGATAAAGAGAAACGAAACCATGATAATGTAGCTCTCAGAAACTATCCTATCTTTGCCTTAATAATGAGGACTAAGGTGTTTAGTGTAACAACCTCTACTACCAAGTCTTGCATACAGAATTATACTATTAGTGCAAAAGCTTTTCATGTTCATGTGATATACTCTTAATTTCCTCTCATAGTCCCATCCAACAGTTTATATAAGTAATTTCCTTCAGTGGCAAGAAAAAGTCAAATCAAATTCCATTTTCGCACTTCCACTTGTGAAAGGTAAATCAAAATGTGAACCTGTTGATGGAACTTGTGTAAGCCAAGAAGCTGAAAAATAACAATCAAGTGGTCAAGGTAGCTACAATCAAGTGGTCAAGGTAGCTAATGGCACATGACTAACTGGTAAGCATAAAGTTGCCCTCCAAAGCTATCGAACAATTAAACTCATGCATAATGCATTTCCCAAAAATATGTATAACTAGAAGCTTAAGTTTTATTAGCAACTAAAAGTAACAAAACATTTCTCATGATAATCTGGGACTGATAACCTTGATGAAACCACAAACTACAACATTTGTACAAGACCAATGTATCCTCAACGGTCAGAAACTCCCCATAAAATGGTTCAATAGCAATAGCATGCCCTGTAATTTGCATTAGAGGAAAACATCCAATATGCATCATTCTCTTCTCACTCTCAGATGAACACAGCTATGAGATCGTTAGACACCAATCAAAACTTACAAAAGAAAAGTCAGACTGCAAAAGCAAATTACCAAATAGACACAACTGTCATTGGGAAATATGCAATTTTTGCCACAAAAGTTTATTTATTAATTTCAATTTTCGAGTTGATTTTTAAATTATGATGTGTCTCAGAAACCATCGTCTTGCTCTGGTTTTTCACCACCTTTAAATTCCTTGTTGGAGGGTTTTCTTGCCTCCTGAAGACGTACAAATTATGAACCAGAAGAATCACACGGCTTAAAAGTATAGTAATATTGCTTAGAAAAGAGCTGAATCAAGGCAAGTTAGTTGGAAGACAAGACAAGAGAAATGTAGTGATGGTGAAGCAAATCTACAATGAACAACATTCAACAAAAAGGAATGCAGATCTATGGAATTGGCAAAAAAAAACATCAAAAAGAAAACAAAACCTTATGCCTAAAACATTACTCCTTCAAAAGTTAGGACTGAATCAAAACTACCTGAGAAGTAAAGGCAAGATAACCACCGCGGAAGTCTGGATCCACCGTAGAGTCATTAGCACTGCAATAAATACACAAACACAAGTGTTACTAAAACAACAAAAGAGAAGAAAATGGTCAGAAAGTTTAGCACACTTTGAAGCTCGAACATGAATTAACAAGTGATTGAGCATAAAGATTTACACAGTTTTTTATCTTGCAGGTACAAAAGTTTGGAATCAATCTAGAATAACTTATAACAGGTCCCACAATACTATCCTAGCAATTACCTACCATGGATTTTTATGTAAATGCTTTTAGATGTATGTCATACATGTGTAATAGTTGTAAGAAATTTAGAAGACAAGGCGACTCATTATTCACCTGAAATCTCGTATATGCAACTCATAGATACTGATGTCAGAAAAAGATAAAAAGCCAGGTTTCTCATCTGCCAAATTATCCCATCCTGGAGGTTTTAGAGCATCAGAATCAAGATTGACTAACAATGTCCGCTTGCCATCACCTGAGAGCCTATTCAAACAAGGAAATAATGTGAGAACAACACATGGCCAAGTAAATGCACGTAGAGATATTGTGAGCAGATATGAGTGTACTGGCATTGCAAATGACAGAATTTTTGGACATGAAGAGACCCTAAAATGATTTCAAGGAACTGTAATCCAGATGAACCACCATACCCTCTAGCATATGGATCATTTGCAATGCACCTTTCAACCCGCAAGGTACTAGGATGGTAGACTGAAACTTCATAGACATAATAACATCCCTCCCAAGTTTTTGGCCCATTGACACTCCAAATGCCGTTCAACTCCTTAAGCTGGACAATCTCAAGTGGATCCCCTCCAGATGGTTCTTTATAAATGTGCGCATGTACTTCCTGTATTTGAGCACAAGTAATAGACATGTCAGCGAATGAAATTTTGAGATAATAATGGAGAGTGGTGGAAGTATGACAAGGAGAAAGAGAAGGTCTCAACACAAAGAACACATCATACTTGAGCGGTTGGGGCCCAAAGGTAGAGTACAACAGCTTCATTTGAGAAAACGGCACCAAGGGGACCGTTATAAGAGTAAAAATCGTCAAGAACACCGGGTAACTGCACACCCGTAGCACTGATGCAATCTCCAGTGCCTACATAGAGATAAAACAGAATAATCACCAGCTAGAATTGGAGCCTGCTACATGGTCTTTATTGATCTAGATAAGTGTGGAGCAGCTATAAAGCATATATGTATTGGGAAAAATGAACTTCTGACAGAAATTCTTGCAAACCATAAAACAAGTAATAGATGGAAACAAAGCAGCAAGTATTACAGCATGATAGATCCCATGAAAGAACAAAAACTCATTCAACAGATTCAACCATTCATATGGAAGAAACTTTACAAGATTTGCTTTCAGAGAGGTCGGTATACATAATAAAAAACGGCAAAGATGAATGGATAACGTTTTAACTAAGAAAGGATTATCTCCTGTTGCTACAATCAGGTATGAATCTTATTTCGCCCTTTTTGTATAATGAGACCCACAATGTTTTCATCTTGACCAAGCACGAATATAAGCTGTCAGAGTTGTTGCAATGGAGCAGCTCAAGTCACTTTAGTTCTTCAAGCTTCAAAGTAAAGCAGGATTGCATAATAAACACTGATGGTGTTATTTAAGAAAAAAACTGCAACTTAAACGAGGTAAATGCTTACCATTGAAAATAGCGACAGCCAGTTGGCATTTGAGCAGACTTTGTGAATCCAAAGGAGGAACCTTGAAAGCTTTATAACCTCGGATATGAGGAAATTTTTCTGTTACCTGGAATTTTAAACTTTAAAGTACTTATGCAAGAAATTAAGGAACCAGAAGAGAAGCTATATTGCATAAAACTATCAAAAAGATGAAAACACAAACCATAACAAGAGACTAATAGTAACTGATAAGAATGCTATATTTAATAACCCAAAGCCTGAAACTAAATGATATCTTACAGTTTCTGGAAGCTCGTCTTCGTCTCTTTCAAGCTCAATATGTACATCATGGCCTGTTTTCGCTCAAAAGTCAAACTTCTATTACAGTTTGAGTTTCTGTGTCAATTTAGCAGAAATTTGGGTTTCATAGAGTGCAGACCTTGAATTCCATCTTGTGTAACAGATAAAGCAGCAGATCTACTGGCATACAAATGGCAGGAATCACCCACAGCATCCACATTCAAAGCAATAACTGATCCAGAGACCCAGTATGCCCTAGAATACAATAAGCTATCCTGCAACTGATGACAATTGAATATTGAGTGTTATATTTGAGCGGAATAGAAGTTTTTCAACACTAGCATGAAATTATGTAGGAACAAGGACAATAACTGAAAAGAACCGATCAGCACTTCATTACTTACACAAGCATCTTTGACATTTCAGAAAGTGCCACTCTTTCTTTTCTCTACTTCTTCCTTGCAAATAAGTAATCCATTCAATTAATGGCATTTTTGACAGGTTAATTTCCTTATGAGATTCCTATTCTCCTCCAAATCTGGTGAAATACTACATCTCATTAGTTCAAACAACTACTTGAAAAATTGTTCTAACTCAAGCAGTTGAAGGACTAGCTATGATATCTACTACTTTGTCCCAGCATAGCTAAACTAAATCTCAGAGAGTTCTGTTAAAGAAAGGAAAAAAACTAAAGATAAAAAATATTCAATGCAAAAATGGGAGCATAACAAGGGGATCCAAATTGGGAGGAGGATTGGGAGTCAGTAGAATGGGCAATCACAAGAGAAACTCTGACTTAACAGCAAGATACCCCTAGGCCCTATCCCTTGTGCATCTGATGTCAAATAGAGACTTCGCACATGAAAGTTCAAGTCAATTGACTCAATTCAGGAAAAACCAAGTGCCTTATTCACCAAATACATAATTTGAAACTGCATCAACATTTCAGTCATGTTTCTGTTAATTACCTTGGTAATATGATTTTGTTTTCCAAAATGGATTAATAGACAAGAGGATATACATTTATTTTGTAAAATTAAGATAAAGGCTCTTGTCAGTGAATCAGAAACCTCTTATAACTGTGTAAATGAGTCTACTACCAGAAATCCTCTAGGCATTTAACTTTTCCAA
>JABEVN020002801.1:0-20332 GCA_013146195.2 Codonopsis lanceolata
AGAAGTTGTGGCCAATGCCATGATCATCACAAGACTTTGCTATTCCATTATTTGTGAACTCGGCATCATTGTCGATCGAACGTCACCGATTTCATCAAGTTTTTGCGTTTGTAGTCTTCGAACAAAGCTGTAAGAAGATCGTAAGTGTGGTCTTTAGAGACATCATTTCTGTCCAAGTATATCTTGTATAGTCATCCACTACTACTAGCGTGTATCCTGACCACCATAGCTGATAGTAGCCACCGGGTCCGAAGAGATCCATGTGGAGTAGTTGAGGTCTTGATGTTGCATAGTCCCGGTTTGCTCTTGAAGGAAGTTTTTGAAAGCTTTCCAGCTGATGCTTTACATGCACGATCATGATCAGAGAGACCTTTGGCATTCCCTTTTTACTAGACCTTCTTTTGGATAGCTTAGATAGATATTTGAAGTTCTAATGGCTAAGTCTTTTGTACATAATCCAGCCTTTTCTCTTTAGCGTAGTTTGCCACAAGACATATACTAGCAACCTTTCTCGTAAGCATTTAAATCTATCACATAGACATTCCTTGTCTGCGGTCCGGGGCTACAAGGTTGAGCAAGAGACTGATCCTGATATCACATCTATGGAGAGATTTCTCAAATGATGGATCCGTAGCCAATAGTTCTTCCTTTAGCATTGTCTCCAAAGATGACCGGAGGGCCTTCGCTTCTCGTAGATGTTAGAAAGAAGGCAAGATTCTCCTGGCCATATGTCTTGAGCAGCCCATTGCTCAGATACCATACATCTTTCTTTCTCCAACTATGAAGAAAATCATGGTCCCTTTTATTTTTCTTATGGGTCCAAATGGTTAGCATATTTTTGGAACCCATACTTGCCCGATTTTTGGAATAGGGGATCCAAAAAGCTTCATGATGGATTTCACAGACATTCATGGACCAAGTGGCCTAAACATTTGCAAAGGTACGTTGATGGAAATTACAAAAGTCGTTTGATCATGCGGTGTTGATAGGCCTTCGAACATTATTCTTAACAACATCTTTTGATTTAGCAGTCTTGTTAACAGCAAGCTTAGGGGCATCTGTGTGAGGCTTCTTGAGTCTGTACTCAACAGTCTTTGCTTTGGCAGAAGTATACTTGCTGGTAGTAGACTTCGATACCTCATACATTTTACCTTTAAGCTTGGTATCAACATTCGCGTAACAAAGAAATGCGCCATCGGTAGTACTCGTTGATGAATCGATAGGTTTAGGCGCACTTTTGTGGGCCTTGAAACGAGGCCTTTGCTTTCACAGAGGTGCCGGTGGAGGGCCTTTGAGAGTCTACACTACCTTTTAGCGATTTTTCTCCGGCAGATGATTGCTTTGCTTTTGAAGTGTCATGTTTTGATAATTTGAACCTTAGGGTATTTATACCGAGTAGCGATATTCCAATTCCTTGTTTACCCTTGTTAGGCTTCTGATATTGTGCAGGAATATTATTTTGCACTGTAAAATGTTCTTTTTCTTGTTCAGAGGTTACGCCAGAAGTGCTTTCAGAGAAACCTAGCCCAGTTTTATTTGTCGTGGGCTTCTGATCTCCTAGAATTTGATCGAAGACAGCCGTTGAGTTGTTCCACGAGTTGATGGTCTTTTGTAACTCATCTTTCTCGCAGATAGCTCTTTGGCATGATCAATAAGGCAGCAACCTTTTCATTGAGAAACTTGTTCTCTTCTTTTAACTTGATACTTTCCCCTGGACTCCATGGAGAGTTTTTAACTCGGCTTCCAAAGATAGATTTCTCGGTTCAGCTTCTCATGATTTTTAGCTAACTTAACATAGGCCTTTCTAAATTCATTGAATTCCTCTAGCATGACCTGAGCATCCTTGAGGATTTCTTCTTTTGAAGGCTCTTCAGAAGGTTGTTCAATGTTAGCTTGAAAAGGAGAGTATTTAACTTCACTATCTTGAGTCATAGGTGGGAGGTGACTCTAGAGCAACAAGGCAAATGTGTGCCTGCTCTGGTGAGTCATCACTATCATCCTCATCAGAATCAGTTTCAAACCAAGTAGATACTTGGTTTTCTTAAGTCCTCAGCCAGTAGACCTCTATGTTTAGAAAATGATTTAGATGGTCTCCTTTTATAAGCTTCATATTTTGGCTTAGGACATTTAGAAGCAAAGTGACCAGGCTTCCTGCAGTTGTAGCAAACTAACTCATTGTTTTGTGAGCTTTCAGCAGACTTTCTGAAAGTCTGGCCGCTTCCTTCTTTTTTGTTAAATTTTGAGAACTTTTGAAACTTCTTAACGAACATAGCAAATTGCTCGTCGAGAGAATTTCATTGTCATTTGAAGAAGAAGTAGATGGTTTATTTTCTTGGGCGAAATTTCCCCGAGAGATAGCGAAAAGGAAGGAAGTTTAAAATGTTTGTCCTGTTCTTGAGCTTGAAGCAATTCTTGCTCATAGACAGTTAAACTCGCATACAAACTTCTGAGGTGCATGGAGTTTAAGTCTTTGGACTCTTTTATAGCAGTGGTCTTAACATGCCACAAACTTCCCAAGGAAGCTAAAAATCTCATATTTACTTCCTTAACACTATATTCTTTTCCTAAGGAATAACAGCTATTTACTACCTCACAAAATCTGTCGTAGGCTTGACGTAGAGTCTCCTTAGGGTCCTTTCTGAAGGAATCGAATTGTTGAATGTAGTTGTACTTTCTTGTTGTCTCGGGTGGGCGATCTCCTTCAAGATATTCCACCAAGGCTTCCCACATTTCCTTAGCGCTTTGCATCCGATATTTGTCGATATGTGCTTGTGTCGACATAGCTGAATATGATGTGTATAGCTTTGCTGTCGAGTTCAACGAGCTTCCTTTCTTCGTATGTCCATTCATTCATAGATTTAGGTATCTCGGGAGGTCCACCGGTTACTTCGGCAAGTAGGTTGGGCTTCATTGGAATATGAGGACCTGTTTGAATACATTGCCACAAACGATTGTCAATAGAGTTCATGTATCTCATAACTTTATCTTTCCAAACTTCGAAGTGGCCTTCTTCCAATATTGGGACGTGGCTGGTATTCGAAGTAGGCAGCATATAGTGAGCCATAGGATCTATTCGCAAGAGATTAATCTTGGAAAAAATGAATTTTCAAAGAATTAGGCTCTGATACCAATTGTTGGTCCCGAAATAGGCTCAATCTAGGCTAGAAGGGGGGGGGGTGAATAGCCTAGTTGCGTTTTTATTAAAACTTTTAGAAACACTTCTGAAAGAATTCTTAAAGAGATTTTACTAGAAGTGTTAATGCAGCGGAAAACTAAGGGAGTTCTGAACTGACTGATAAGTTGTATTAGTATAGCACATATTGAGTAGCAGCCTTTGATAAGTAGCAGCAGTTAATAGAAAGGTAGAAACAAATCAGATAGTACACAAAATTTAGAAGTGGTTCGTACTGTGAATAGTACTACGTCCACTACCAAAGTGGTTAGCTTTGGATTTTGAAAGGTGCACTTGTTTATCCACTAGGTGTATAAGTAAGATCTCTAATGGATCGTGTACAAAATGAGTTTTCAACCAAGTGTATAATGGTGAGAGAAACAATCAATGATTAATTGTTCTCTTACGTGCTAAAGTAAATAACATTTTTTAAAAGCAAACTAGATGAAGCTGAAACGACGTAAAGACTGGCAGATCTGCAGCTTCAGGAAGTTTGGTGAAGTGTTAGTTCTTGTCCTTTTGATCTCTTTAATGCTTGAGTGTTGAAGATGAAGCCTGAATATTTAATGCGCAAGAGTTATGTTTTCGGATCTTCAAGACTTGAATAAATACCAGAGAGATCTTTTGGACCGTTGGACTGAGACAGAGGAGACTGTGTTCAACGTTCTATTGCATTAAATGCAATTCGGCGCTTTAGGGGATGTATGCGGCACAGTCATCAGAGATACAGTGTTTGCAGAGAAGACATTCTCGAATAGAGTAAGGTTTCAGGTTGCAGGCGTTACAGCTATGAAAGTCTTCTTAGCCAAAAGAGGTAATGTCTTCAAACTTCATTTTTCAGGAGACAGACTGGACAGTTGTCTATATATATAGTTGACTTCTTTAGAGTGAAATCCGATGAAGATATTTCGACTAGATATTTCAAAAATATCTAAATAAGATGTTATGTGACATAATTCCATGTTTTGGCTAGTCTTGATTTTTCGCGCTTGAGCTGACTTCCAAGTTTGCTGTTCTTCCAAGGCTGCTGTTGAAGCCTGCTGATCCGCGCCTAACTAACACTAAACAGTTCTAAACAACATTGATTCTAAGACAGTTGCCACACTAATCGGTACGCAGACCTATTAGCCATTGTACAATAGAATCAGAAGATGACTCAACCAAATCTAGAACCTATGAGGATCAACACTTTCTCCTTTTTTCTTTTTTTTAGAACATTTTTTTATTATAATTTTTTTTTGAAAAACGCTTTTTTTCTTTGCTTTGAGAAAATGAGTTTCTTTTTTACTTTTTTTTAAAGAGATGAATTTCTTTTTAATTTGGGAAAACGAATTTCCTTTTTTTTTTTTTTTTTGAAACAATGACTTTTTTTTGAAAGAATGAATTTTGTTTTGTTTAGCATTTTTTTTTTAATTTGAAAAACGAATATTTTTTTTTGGTTTTTGTTTAGATTGAAAATTATATACATAAAAGAAGCCAAATAAATGCAACAGAGAAAAAAAAACAAGCATATTGATATTAAAGGAAAGAAGATTTTTTTTGTTGTTTTTTTTTTTTGAAAGATTGAAAATTATATACATAAAAGAAGTCAAAGAAATGTAACAGGAAAAAAAACAAGCACATTGATAACCCCAAAGAACGTGAGTCCAGCCCTCTTTTTTGTCTTTAAAAAAAAACCATTTAAAATCCCCAGCAGAGTCGCCACTGTGAGAGTCTCGTTTTGCATCGGTCCGCACCACTGAAAGGCGGGTGGTTTCAAAACTTTAAAGTGCACATAATACGTCCGGCCTCAATTGTAGACTCAAAAATGTGTTACAGAGTTGACACCTCTATTTTATGGTTAAACAGAGAAAAACCAAAATTACCAGAATATATGAGGTTCAGGGAATAAGTTACGAGTTAGAAAGAGGTTAGGCACCCAACTCGCCCTTTCGGTCTCACAATGGATTTGTTAATATATTTGCTTTATTTTATACACTTTGGTTTAGAAAAGGTAAATTTATATGCAACAGAAAAGAATAAAGAAAAATAACTTTACATTTACGTAAAGAAAAGAAAGCAAAATTACAACTAAAATAATACAACTTAGAGAATAAATATAACATTTTTATAAGCTAATTTAAGGATAAAACACTTATATTAACAACAAACTTTATTTACATTACATGTATAAGCAGGAAAAAAATGTATTAAACAATAAGAAACGTAACTATTTCTTATTTTATAGTGTATGCAGAAAAGAAACTAAATAAATTGGAAGAAATTATAACTACTTTACATTAAAGTAAAGACGAAAGAAGAAACTAATTTAAACAAAATGAAATGTAACTATTAATACATTTAAAGTAAGAAAGGAAAAGAAACTAATTTAAACAGAAAGAAAATGTAAATATTATTACATTAACGGAAAATAAACTAATTTAAACACAAAGAAAATGTAAATATTATTAGAAGTAAAAGAAACTAATTTAGAAGTAAAAGAAAATATAATTATTTCTACATTAAAGTAAAGACATAATAGAAATTAATTAAATATTTATATCTTAAATATTTATATATTGAAATATAAACAGAAAGGAAACTAATTACACTACTAGAAAAATGACCTTTAGTGACGGAATTTTCCGTTGCTAATGGCTCCACAGCGACGGAATTTTCCATCACTGAAGGATTTTAAAAAATAATTAAAATTTAATTTCAGCGACGGAAATTTCCGTCGCTAAAAGCATTTAAAAATTAATTAAATTTGAATTTCAACGACGGAAAATTCCGTCGCTAAAGGCTTTTAAAAATTAATTAAATTTGAATTTCAGCGACAGAAAATTCCTTCGCTAAAGGCGTTTAAAAATTAATTAAATTTGAATTTCAATTACGGAAAATTCCGTCGCTAAAGGATTTTAAAAATTAATTAAATTTGAATTTCAGCAACGGAACATTCCATCGCTAAAGGCGTTTAAAAATTAATTAAATTTAAATTCCAGCGACGGAAAATTCCGTCGCTAAAGGCTTTTAAAAATTAATTAAATTTGAATTTCAGCGACGGAAAATTCCATCGCTAAAGGCTTTTAAAAATTAATTATATTTGAATTTCAGGAACGGAAAATTCCATCGCTAATAATGTAAAAAAAATTAATTAAACCCAAAAATACTATTATTATAAATTTTTGTACCTGATAATATAACAATTAATACAGAACTGAAGATACAAAATAAACAATAATATAAAACCAATTTAAAAACATCAAACTGTAAATGTTATTACAACAATCCATGTAAATTATATATAACAATTAATACCAAAAACTTGTTTCTAGAGTTAACTTGGAAATTTAAACTTGTACCAATCCATGTAAACCATATCTACTAAAAAAACCTAAAAATAAAATTAAAAAAATCCTACGACATGAGGATCAAGAAAAACTTCATCTTCACGACAATCAGCTAGAAAACATGTCCAAGTAAAATTACTATTTTGATTAAAAATCAACAAGAAAAAGTAAGTCATTGTTTTCATATGATCAAACAAGAAGCTTTAGAAGCTTACCATAGGAATACATTTATGGCATAATCATCATTTCTTTGTTTTTTTGCTGGATAAACTTAAACGTGTACAAGTTATCCAAAATCAATTAGTTAATAATAATAACAAAAAGAGTCCGACCCTATTAAACTACAACCATGGATTTCATAGCATCAACATGGCTACCCAGCTAACAAACGTACATAAATCGATGTTTAAACATTAATACACTAAATTTACACTAACACCCGTTTATTTCTTACCATTTACACTAACACACCCAACGTACATATAGTTATCTTCTTTTCTTTCAAAGTCGATTAAACTAAAATCAGGATTTCATAACATCAACATGGCTACCCAGCTAACAAACATACATAAATCGATGTTTAAACATTAATACACTAAATTTACACTAGCATACGTACCATACGCATCGTGGCCTCCTCATAGACCTCCTCCCATGTATATTTCATCTATAATATAAAAACAGAATTATAACATTTTAATTACAAACTAACATTTAATAAAAATAAAAAAATATTAAGACATTAAGACATTACCTTGAAGGCCTCCCAAATATTGTCCTTCTCCTCGTTTGACAACTTTTTCAACGAGGGCCAAATCTCACGGAGTACTCGACGCCGCCAATACTCCCCAATCCATTTGTCGGGTGTAGGGTATGCACCTACAAACCTGCCAAGTATATTTATACAATAACGAATTAACTTAAAGGTTAACGAATTTTATATAAAGCAAAAAGGAACCAAATTAGGTTTATGGTTTAGGTTTAGTGTTATGGTTTATGGTTTACGTTTACTTTTAGGTTTAGGTTTAGGTTTAAGGTTTAGGTTTTAGGTTTAAGGTTTAGGTTTTAGGGTTAGGGTTAGGGTTAGGGTTGGGGTTGGGGTTGGGGTTAGGGTTGGGGGTGCGGTGCGGGTGGGTTGGGGTTGGGGTTGGGTGTGGCGACGACCGGATCTCAAGCGAGATCCCAGTCGTGCCATCGGGATAAGCTAAGAGACAGGAGCGAGGCACTGCTAAGCATAATGGTGCGAGTCAACAGAGCGAGCCAACAAGCTCAACAGGGAAGACAAAGCCATAATGGCGTCTGGGATAATAAAAACTAAAAACTGCGGAAGCAAAACCAAAAATGGGACCCGAGCTAACAAGCTCCCCGAATATAAACAACCAAAGAGATAGTAAATCTCGGCCCAAAAATTCGGCACGCGTGCGTGACGCAACATTAGACACAGCGCAACAACCCATCGACCAAGGCCGGCAATTATCAAAATCGACGATAAACACCACTCAGCGGCGACAACATGGGAGGAACAATTCAACCATAATAATATAATCAGTGCTAAACCACCAACCAAAGCTCACGACTAAAACTGTCGGAGGTAGGAACAATAATAATACAAGCTAGAATAAACGAGCCACACATGCTCGAAACGACAACGAAAATAAATTCTAAGGATACAAGGCTCGGTATACAAGCCGCTCCCAAATACACAACCATAACATAATCTGCAATCTATCCAAGTAAAGTCTACATAACTTTACATTCGAGCCTCACAAATAAATAACAACATTAATAATAAATAACTCCAAGCTTATGGCTTGGAAGACCACAAAGTCGGATTATCCAGCGCTTGTACTAACGGGATCATTTGCACACTAGGAAAACAATCACAGGAGTGAGTCATAATGACCATAAGTTTCTAAATGCAACTATATGGCATATTATGACATGGCATGGCATAATGTGCAATCATATAAAATCATGGTATCATGCTAGTATACCATCAAGAAGGATGTACTTAATTCTTAAAGCACATAAACTCACATAAATCAAGTAGCATATTATCTTTCATATAAATGCTCATAAATAAACATGTGTAACGATAACGTAAATCGAGCAGTTACAATCAAATCGGGTTCAAAACCCAACCAACTTACCATGAGATCAAATCTCAAACCAAGATCGGGCTCAATACCCAATCAATCATACCACGGGGTTTCGTCCCCAATAATCACAACTCATCGGTTCCCTTAATGAGTACTCGTTACATTCATCCGGTCTCGGATGAGAAATGGGAGCTTCGAGTAGGCTAGATGGCTCTCTCGAGACCACATCCCACTATTGGCCAAATAGTGAGGAGAAAAAGGACCCAATGCAACGATTCATAGCGATTGTTTCCAAGACTATGAATCGTCCCATTGCTTGACACAACAACCAAACCCGCTATTTGGACTTTAAACCAAATGATCAAGTAGATATTTACTTGTATAAACCAATGAGACCAAGTTCATTATTATCGGGCTCATTAAACCATGTAGGACATAATGCTCTACAACAATCTCATAAACCATGCACATAATTGCATATAAACAAGTAGGGCATAATGCTCCACAAAATCCCATAATCCATGCACATATTTGCATATAACCACGTAGGACATAATGCTCTACGAAATCTCATAAACCATGCATATAATTGCATAAAATCAAGTAGGACATAATGCTCTACCAAGTATCATGAACAATGCATATATTTGCATATAACCATTGTGTTTAACTAACCCGCAAGTTTAGTTCAAAAACTACATATTGAGGTACTCATTATTCCTCAAGTCATCAACCAAGTCAAGTATAGCATACAAACTTAATAAAACATAATGTGAGGTCTTCCATAATCCTCAACTCAAATCAAACCAAAGACTACTACGCTAGTCTCAAAGTATCCACAATTCAAGACTTATTATTTTTAGTCTTTATTTTAAGTACACTGGACTCAATCATAGTCCTAATCGTCACACACGATCGATAACACCAACCCCATACTCAAAAACATCATGACTACTCCGTAGTCACTTCCTCACAAGTGCTTTTATAAGCACGCAACCAAAATCCTTAAGGAGAGAATTCTTTCTTAATCTTCTCTTAAATATTCTCGTGACCATACATGGGTCTCTATTGTCCCATGCTCTAACAAGCATGCTCAAAATGTATCTCTAGTAAGTCTCCATAACATGAGTGTCGCCATTGGACACAAACCAAAAACTCGGTGTGCACAAACATAACCCAAACAAACCCAAACATTGTAGGGTTTCAACCCAAGGCTTTTTATCATTTTATTGGCCTTATAACGACTCCGTTGAGTCTTACTAACACATTTCATTCTTTATGTGTTTTATAACTCCACACCGAAATAATTCATTAAAGTTTACAAACAATTCCCAATAGTCATTCGGGCTTAATTCCCAAGACTAAAATCTCCACAACACATCACAATCATAACCCATTTAAAGTTTGGGAAGTTATATGTTTCACTTCATTAATCAAACGAAATCCGATCGTCGTAGGATTCCAACCCAAGTTCATTTAGCACATAATCGAACTTATAATGACTCCGTTGAGTCCAATCTACCCTTTGTAAAATTTTAAGGCATAGAAGCCATGGTTCTCAATACCCTCTATATTCGCAACTAACATCAATAGCCATCTTCCCAAGTTCGTTTAACTCACATAAACCCAACAAAACATTTATCAATGTAACATAGAACAAATTTGCCAATTTGTGCATAATTCCCTTTAAGTCACCTTACCAATCCCACTCTCCAAAACATCGTTAAATCGCACAACCCGGATTAATATACTACACTATACATGTGTAACATTTTAATCAAGCTTTCAACTATGTTTATTAAGCCAATTCATGATTTGGGCAAAATCTCCTGCCAAATATCTTGGCCAAACAAGCTCAACACACATCAATAATTCACATAACAAGGTTTAATAGACCACTTAGCATATGAATTTCATACTAATCAAGGTCTCACATAGGTTCATCCCATCTATATCAACATTTGAAAACCTAGGGTTCATGGCATCTCTAACAACCCTAGAAATTGCATCCATTGACCTCACATAGCAAGAATGATTGTTTCCTAGGGTTGATGGAGCCAAAAGGAGAAAGAGGGTAGAAACTTACCTTATCACGACCCAACAAGTGAAATTTCAGAATCCAAGATATGAGGTTGTTCTTCTCAACCTTCACTTCAATCTCACGGTGTGGAATGGGGGAAGAAGAACCCTAGCTTTGGCCTCCAAGATCGAACCCTTCAAGCCCTAGAAATTGCCCCTTTCTCAGCTCTCTCACGCAGTGCGTTCGCGGAAGGCGGGGGAGAAGAAAGGCGACTTATCTTGTTATGAGATAGGGAGTATTTGGATTTGGTTTAAATAGGTGGGATTATCTCACCTTAATTAACCCACTAATCAACCTCCAAAACTTTAATAAGTGGTTAGGACAAGTCTTAGGTTAAGTAGGAGGGTTTAGATTAAGTTTAAGTTGGGTTTAGGTGGGTAGAAATTGGTCAACAATTCAATTTTCACAAAAACCCGTAACAGGGCTGCCAGGGACCCTTGCGGTCGCTTGGCCTCTCAATGATGCGAGCGCATCAAGCCACCCTACACCACATACTCCTTTGTTGATCCCTTGCTCGGTTTCGGTCGCTCCCGCATGCATCCTCGAGCCTTAAAGCTTCAAAATGGCTCACAATTGAACCCTTAAAGTCCTCAAACATTAAAATAATCCATACAAGTCTCAAAACAATTTTAAAGTAGGTCTAGACTCCCAAAAACAACACCCGAAACAACCCGGGGCAAAACTGACGTAAGACGTAACAACTTGCTATCGAAACGTCGAATGAAACCACAAACCGACGGGTAATAACCCATGATTGTAACCACCTTTAAGGGCTAAAAAATAGGTCTGAACGCCTCTCAGATGATGAACAACAGATAGGGGAAATAAGTTCCCGAAAGACGAGACGATCGCCCGGCTAAATCTCAAACTACGCGAAAAGGAGAATTGCTATTCTCGAGGCGTCAAAACTTCACGAGACTTATGGAATGCATCCAATTAGAAGTCCAACACATCTAAACATGTTATTTAATCATCATGTAAAGATCTAGGACCAAATCGAGGTCAAGAACACAAAACCCGAATAAACTCTCAATCGCGTCGCATTTCGACTATCGTCGGGTTACGACTTTTGACTTTAGCAAGTCAACAACTATATGACATCTCTTAAAGGTGTTTTGATCTTAATGTGATCTCTCATTCACATTTAGACTCTCTCACAAACCAAGCGAGCAATCAACCAAAGAAGAAATGCGAGCATTGCACGCAATTCAAGCTAACCGGGAATCGGGATCTTACATTGGGGTTGGGGTTGGGGTTGGGGATAAGGATGGGGTTGGGGTTGGGGTTGGGGATAAGGATGGGGTTGGGGTTGGGTTGGGGATAGGGATGGGTTGGGGTTGGGGTTGGGGTTGGGGTTGGGGTTGGGGTTGGGGTGGGGGTGGGATGGGGGTGGGGTGGGGTTGGCATTAGGTTTAGGTTTAGGGTTAAGTTTAGGGTTAGTGTTATGGTTTAGGTTTAAGGTTAGTGTTATGAATTAGGTTTATGGTTTAGGTTTAGGTTTAGGTTAGGTTTAGGTTTTAGGTTTAAGGTTTAGGTTTTAGGGTTGGGGTTTAGGGTTAGGGGTGGGGTTAGGGTTGGGGGTGGGGTTGGGGGTGGGTTTGGGGTTGGGGTTGGGGTTGGGGTTGGGGTTGGGGGTGGGGGTGGGGGTGGGGTAGGGTTAGTGTTATGGTTTAGGTTTAAGGTTAGTGCTACGATTTAGGTTTATGGTTTATGGTTTATGGTTTATGGTTTAGGTTTACGTTTAGGTTTAGGGATTACGGTTAAGTTAGTGTTTAGAGTTGTGGTTTAGGTTTAATGAGAAAGATTAGAACACTCCACTAAATGACAATCTGTTTCAGAGTGCGTGTGTGTGTCGTATGTGTATGATTATGTGTGGGTCTGTGTGTTTGTACGAATATGCTTACGTCGTATGTGTTTGTTTGTTTGTTGACACACCAATTAAAGGAAAACTTTCTAACTTTCTTCTTAAAGTAAATATGGCTTTTGCCAAAAACATGATTGCACGATTGAATGTTATGATTCGTTAACAAGCCAGCCCTGCCCATGTTCAAGTTCAACAGAGATTTACCTGCCAGTGTAAAGCTTTTCGCCAAGGACAAAGTATGCTAGAACTGCCACTAATATTGTGCACAGGGGATTAAACATTGTCACAAAAACTGGTCCTCTTTCTTCTGTGCACCACAATTGAATGAATATTATTATTCCAGAAACCACTATGCCCTGCGATATAAATCACTTGACAATTCATTTCACATTTTTTGTTGGCGTAACAGAAAGAACAATTAGATCATTAAAGAAGTACTTACTCCATAAATGGTAGACCACAGATCGATGTTAAAACCAATTGTCCAAGCGACTCGTATGTGCTCTACTATCGCTGTGAAGACACCGGATTGAGCCGCTCCAACAAAGCTCATCCATGTCGTCAGTGAAAGTTGCGCTGGGTATCTTTTTAGTGTGTATGCCTGCAGTTTTTTCCCCAAAACAAAGCAATATATGTGAAGATCATTAATAATGAAGATGCAAGAAATCTAAAAATGGTGCTGACACTGAAGACTAATAACAATGAAAATGAAAAACTGAAAAAAAAAAAAAAAAAAAAAAGGTATATGAAGCAAAATGTGCAATTCATGACATGAAAGCTCCATAAGCTGTGAATTTGAAGTGCAAATTGATGAATAATTTCCCGAAAATAATAAGAAATCTTTGTGATTTAGTAAAATGAGATACGAAAAAATTGTTAAAAAAAATCAAATTAAAAAGGAGATTTTGTATCCATGTGCAGACATAACCAATATAAAATATGAATGTTTGGAGGATGAATAGCAGCAATGTCTACAAATGTCTTGTTTCATTGTCTGGGTTAGATTCGAGATGCCCAATTTGGTCCAGAGAGGGAGTAAAATTTTTCATGTACAAATTGTAGCAATCAAGCTTGTGATCATGCCAATAACAGAACCTTCTAATGTATTTTGAAGCACAATAGGATTTGTTATAATGAAGTTTTTTTACACAAGACGGTATGTCAAGAACATTATTAACGGTTCATGCCAATGTTAGGGTAAACTTTACAAAACTATTAAGAGGCAACTCAAGAAAAGATGAACCAGGTTTGAAAGTAGTTAAAAAAAAAAAAACAAAAACAACATAAAAATAAAATGAAATGCATGAACTGTCCAACACTTACTTGTAGCTTTGTTAGGCGGGATCGAAAAGTACTTAACAGCACATCATGATTTTGCATTAAATCTTCGATAATGTCATTGTCATTCTTAGACAATAATTCTCGCCCAGTAATTTGGCGACAGTCATCCTGCCGAGTTGCCAAATTAAACTTTTAATTATAATGAATGTAAAAGCAAGTTCATATGAGGGCGAAACAAAAAGAGTTACATGTACATCATATAGTCTGACTACAGTATAAGAATATGAATGCAGGCGTAATCTATATATCTATATATCTATATATATATATATATATATATATATATATATATATATATATATATATATATATATATATATATAATAACAAACGTGATTTTCCCGCCTAAATATTTTCCATAAATAAAAACATAAATATGCATTGGAAGTTGAAACACTTTGTTTTATTACATTTTTCTTAGTTTTTATTCTAAACATTTAATTAACAAGGCATTGTAAATTGGAACACTTTGTTTTGTTACATTTTCTTTATATATATAATGACAAATGTGATTAGCACATCCAAATATAGCAAGATCCAATTCAAAATGTACTTGCCAAAAATAGGAAGATATACATAATGACAAATGTAATTTGCTTATCTTAAGATTGCTAGATAATCACTGTAACTACTTACCAAATAAGGATACTATTTACATATGAACACATATACAAGTATTGATAAGTAAATAAAAAAACATAAGAAGCTTTTAAGAAATTAAATATCATCAATCTAAGAGGGAATGCCTTTTCTTTTCTTATCAATATGCAAGGGAAACGAGACTAACAATTTAAAAACTCAACAAACATTACTTATCAGTCATAAATATGCTTCCTCTTTGAATATTAATTTACTTGTGAGTTTTGTCAAGATAAATTATATTCATAGGAGTTAAAGAACAAATACATAGTGAAATATAATTTGATGAACAACTATGGATCCTTAAAGTTTGTCATGTCTAATTTGATACTCAACAAATATTGTTTACTCCATCATAAATGTGTTTTCTCCTTGAATATAAATGCTTTGTGACCGCTTTTGTTGTCTATAACCACGTAATTTCACCGATAAAAGTAGTAGCATCAGTTATGACATACTGGATGAGTGGATTTTTAAAGATCAACAAGGTCCTGGTGATAGGTGACAATATCATCATTACCGGATTCCATTTTTGCTCATTGACATTGGAAGATAAATATGAACGAGTAAATCGTAGTCTAATTGCTATAGGAACATGTACGATGACTGTAGAGGGCATGATTATGTATATGGGCGAGTAGCCGAGTATATCATACTCTGTGAGAAGTACAATGAATTGAGAGCAATCATAGTCTAAATGTCTATTTTATTGTCTATTGAATTGGACTTAAATATTTGTAGATATAGTTGTAATAATTAAGTACACATATTATCAGTGTCACATCATTTAGGTGACACTATTAATGAAATGGTTTTTGAGTCAGGGACATTTTGGTCATTTCGAGGGAGGGATGACTGTAGGAAGTATGTAATTTGAGTTGCTTTTCTTTGGTTTATCATCATTTGAATTTGTTATACAATTTTTATTATCTAACAAATATATATTCGTTTAAAAACGTATTCTAAAATATATATGAATTTTTCATTCATGTAATAAGGAATAATTAAATTCACTTATATTTTTATCCTTACATTTTAATTATGTTTTTAATTTTCATAACAAACTAACTAAATGATAAAAGAACATTATATTAATATTGATTAATATAGATTACGTGAACTTTGTTATGTGATAGTGATAGTAGTAGTAATTGTACATATTTAATTATAGTGATAGTAGTAGTAATCGTACATATTAAATGACAAATGTTGCATTTAAAAAAAATATTCTAAAATTTATAAAAAGATTTTATTTATTTATTGTATTCTCTATTAATAATTTTACTTTTTCTTAATTGTCGCGTTATAATAATTTGTCCAGTTTATGTACATATCGAACTCACAATCTTTACGGTACAATTATTTATTTATTTTATTTATTATCATTAAAGTTTTTAATCATGATATTAGTTTTACAATAATTTATTCTTTTAATTTTATTTTTTCACTTCATGTTGCTTATGTATAATTTGATTGAAAAAGATATATGGCGTGCGTTTAACGCACGAGTGTAAAACTAGTTGTATATATGTCATCGGGGAGAAACATCTACTACATCTATGCTTTAAACTGCACTCAGATTTATATGTGTGTGTGTGTGTGTAATACAATGCTAACAAGTGCCCCAGCCACTTTTTAAAATTTAGAAAGACTCTGCGTTGGGGTTCTCACAAAAAGGCTCATAAACATTTCCAATGCCACTGTGGTGAAGGGGAAGGAGGGATTTGCACTTCGATAACTTGCTCGCAAAAGAGTAAAAACTATCTGATCACTTTTACAAGAAGGTCATAGTTACAAGGAGACATCCTGTCCAGCAAATTTATGCAAATCCACAAAACATGGGCATGGCATAATATTTTATAGCCTGAAATCAATCATGAATGAATGATATAGAATGGGTTAGCCTAATGCCTTAATCTTCAGGGTAAAAAGCCAAAGTGTCCCCCATTAACTTTTTGTTCAACCATAGACTTCCGCAACAATGCTCAAAATTGAAGCCACCCTTAAAGTAATGATACATTTGATTTGTACATTATCCCAAATATTACGATTTACCACCAACATCCGGTTAAATTTATCCGACAAAGAAAGTGTAACACGTAAAGAACGTAAAAGAGACAAATAATAAAAAACAAGAAAATATATAAAGAAACTTGAAAAATCAGTTACCAAACTATATATTACCAGCCAACAATTCACCAGAAAATTTTAACCTTTAAATCAAAAGATATCATCAATTTGTACAAGTATAATCAGAGTATACCACCACAAATTTCTGCAACAATACTCTCCCAAATTTCAGCATTTCCAAAGAATTCACAAAACATTACCCCAACTGATTTGAATAACATTATCCAACAGATTAATTATTAAATGAAAATTAAGAGGGATTAAATCCATCCACCATAATACACAATTATCCATTTAACAAATAGTCTAACAATATCGATGCGGAGCAAACAAAGACTGAATTCTCAAAGGATCTTTATTCAAAATTTTCAATGAATCCATAGACAAATTGCACTCAAACCATAAGAACCAACTGTTGTTATAGATTTGATTAAGAAAACTAACCCATTTAGAAGGAAACCAGAGTTGGAGCAGAGAGATGGGAAGTCTTCATCAATGGAGAAGGAAACCGCTATGGGTTTGGTCAAATCTGAAGGAGTGACGCTGAAGTCTTCATGAATGGAGGTCCTTTCTCCTCGATCCCGTGAGTGAGACGAACGAGATGAGGCAGCGAGTCTTCTTGATTCTTCGGTCTTCGCCACTTGGTGCCGTGGGCGGCGAGGCGGCGATGAGGTAGAGTGGAGAGAGATGAGAGATCGATTGAGAGGGGCTGGAGAACGCACACGGGATAGGGATGGAGGAGAGCGAAGAGCCATTTAGAGAGAGTAATTGTTTGAGATTAGAGGGAGGGAGTGTTTGAGATTAGGGTAATGGGCGATGAGAGATGAGAGAGGAGATGGGTAAGGGGGGCTGTCGTGAAAGACTGAGAGGATTCAATATATTAGGGAAAACCTGTGAGGGCGGGAGAGGAGAGCGGGAGAATGAAATATTGGGGAAAACTTGTTTTACTTTAATTTATTTTATTACATAGACAAAACAATTTTATTTGAATATTTTCTAAATTTATACTTTTAATTTATAGTCTTTATTTTGCTTGAATTTAATTTAATAAAAAAAAGTGTGAGTGTGTTCTACGCACGGGTGTAAAACTAGTTAAATATTATTAAATTTTGATAATATAATATTATTAAATTACCAAATACAATTTATTTTAAAAATCAACAGATTAACCACCATAATTATTTTTAAGTAAAAAATTAAAAAAAATTATTCAAAATTATTTTTAAGTGAATATTTTATATAACTTCCACAATATTATACCGAGTTTTTTTACCAAAATATTGTAGCTTTAATTAAATATTCCCAAACTATAGTATTTCTTAATCTAATTCCCAAATTATGGTACTTTCAAAAATACTAATGATATAAGGATACCAAGGTGGACCAAACTGATCAGACAAGTGGTTGGGTTGCATTGGGATCTAGGAAAACTGTTGAGTCAAGTGGTGGCTGGGAGCAGGTGATAGACAAAATGCAGAAATGTGAGTGCTGGTACATAAAAACCAGTATCAAATGGGTGGTCAAAGGAAGAACTTTCTAGATCACTGGTTGGAGAGGAATTAAATATGCGAAAGATATTGTTAAGTTAAGTTAAGTTAAATTACGGTAAGTTACGTTACGTTAAGTTATGTTAATTTATGTTAAGTTAAGTTAAGTTACGTTACGTTAAGCTAAGCTTCGCTAAGTTAAAGTTAAGTTGGGTTAAGTTGCGTTAAAGTTAAGTTACGTTTAAGTTAAGTTAAGTTGCGTTGCGTTAAGCTAAGTTAAGTTGCGTTACGCTGTTAGGTTGGTTAAGTTAATAGGTTATATTTAAGTTAAGTTGAAGTTAAGTTGCGTTACGCTAAGTTAAGTTAGTTGCGTTCGCGTTAAGCTAAGTTAAGTTGCGTTACGTTAAAAGTTAAGTTAAGTTAAAAATTAAGTTAAGTTAAGTTATGTTAAGTTGAGATTACGTTAAGAAGTTAGGTTAAGTTGAGAAGTTAAAGTTACGTTAAGTTAAGTTAGTTAAGTTAAGTTAGCCAGTTAAGAAGTTAAGTTAGAGTTAAGTTAAGAAGTTAAGTTAAGCTAAGTTAGAGTTAAGTTAAGAAAGTTAAATTAAAGTTAAGTTAAGTTCGTTAAAGTTAAATTAAGTTAAAAGTTAAGTTAAAAAAGCAAGTTAAGTTAGAGTTAAGTTAAGTTAAGTTAAGTTAAGTTAGAAAGTTAAGTTATGTTGCGTTAAGTTAAGTTAGAAAGTTAAGTTAAGTTAAGTTAAGTTAAGTTAAGAGTTAAGTTAAAGGCAATCTAAAGTTACGTTAAGTTAAGTTAGGATTGCGTTACGTTAAGTTAAGTTAATTTGTGTTAAGTTAAGAGTTAGAAGTTAAGTTGCGTTAAGTTAAAGTTAATTGAAGTTAAGTTGCGTTGGGATTGAAGTTAAGCTAAGTTAAAGTTAGAACAGAAGTTGCGTTGCGATTGCGTTACGTTTAAGTTGAAGTTAAGTTACGTTGCGTTACGTTAGGTAGGATTAAGTTAGATTACGTTAAGCTAAGTTAAGTTATGTTAATTAAAGTTAAGTTATGTTACGTTAAGCTAAGTTAGAGTTATGTTAGTTAAGTTAAGTTAAGAAGTTAAAGTTAAGTTATGTTACGTTAAGCTAAATTTGGTTAAGAAGTTATGTTACGTTAAGTTAAATTAAAGTTAAGTTAAGTTAGGATTAAGTTAAAATTTTAAGCTATGTTAAGTTGAGTTAAGTTAAGTTAAGTTAAGTTAAGAAGTTATGTTAAGTTGCGTTACGTTAGTTAAGTTAAGTTATGTTAAAGTTAAGTTAAGTTAGAAGTTAAGTTACGTTAAGAAGCTAAAGTAAAGTTAAGTTACGTTAAGGATTCTAGAGGTTAAGTTGTTAAGTTAAGTTAAGTTGCGTTACGTTAAGCTAAGTTAATTTGTGTTATGTTAGAGTTAGATTACGTTACGTTACGTTAGCTTTAAGTTACGTTAAGTTAAGTTAGAAAGTTAAGCTAAGTTAAGTTAGAAGTTAAGTTAAGTTAAGTTGAAGTTATGTTACGTTAAGTTAAGTTAAGTTATGTTGCGTTAAAGTTAAGTTAAGTTAAGTTATGTTACGTTAAGCTAAAAGTTAAGAAGTTGCTGTTCGTTAAGCTAAGTTAAAGTTAACTTAAGTTAAGTTACGTTACGTTAGGCTGAAAGCTAGGATTTAAGGTTAAGATTTAAGTTGCTAAGTTAAAGTTATGTTAAGTTAAGTTAAGTTATGTTGCTGTTAAGTTGTTGTTAAGTTATGTTAAGTTAAGTTGCGTTAAGCTAAAGTTAAAATTTTAAGTTCACGTTTAAAGTTCGTTCGTTAAGCTAAGGATTAATTTATGTTATGTTAAGTTAAGAGACCACGTTACGTTAAGCTAAGTTAGTTAAGTTAAGTTAAGCTAAGTTAAGTTAAGTTAAGTTAAGTTAGTGCGTTACGTTAAGGATTAAAGAGAGTTAAGTTAAGGATTAAGATTAAGTTAGAATTGATTAAGTTGAAGTTAGTTAAGTTAAGTTAGGATGAATTGATTAAGATTTAAGTTAAGTTAAGTTAGAGTTGAAGTTAAGTTAAGTTAGTTAAGTTAATTAAGTCTGAAGTTGAGTTAAGTTAAGTTAAGTTAATTTAAGTTAAGTTAGGATTGGATTAAGTTAATTAAGTTAGAAGTTAATTAGCAG
>JABEVN020002802.1:0-20338 GCA_013146195.2 Codonopsis lanceolata
ATCATCAGAGTTGTTGCATTTGGAAATAATATGACCAACTTATTACTTCATGATTCGATCTGTTTTGGAAAACTTCGGAAAATTTTGGTACAATCTACTAAAGTTATTGAGATTCCCTTTGGGTGTGTTTAATCTACATATGTTAGGATACTTCCTGTAAAATTTGGTAATTTTCCAAGGTGTTTAAGTACCTCAATTAGGTCTTAACTTACGGTTGTGCCAGAATTTTGTTTTCAGGAAATCAGCTTCTGTACTTGATTTTGTTGTAACCTTATTTTGATTAATATAAGTCCAAATGGAGTAATTTAATATGCTAAAATATATTTTAATGAGTCTAGTTTCAGAAAAATCAATAATAACCTCATTTAGAGGTGTGAGCTATTTATGATCGATTTTACAAGATTATTGTCCGATAACTTCTAAATGAAAATTATTTTTCAGTTTCGGGATTTTCTAACTTTCTGAATTTGTAACCCATTTAACCCATTGAACCCCCATCCTTAGTGACCCTAATACCTCATATTAGACCTTAGCTAAGTTTGATTAACCCTAATCTCATTCATCATCCATTAGACATGTGGATTTCCACTAATCCTCCATGTGACATGTGGACTTCCACCCACATTTGCATGTCATATACAAGCCTCCCACCTTAGTGATCAGTCATTAAACCCTCCATTACAGTTAGACCTTTCAAAACGGGCAAAAGCCCGCGGGCAAGCCCGCCCATACATTAAGCGCCGGGTTGGGTAGTGTTTTCAATACCGTTAGGATCTCGGGCTTTCGGGCTTTGCATGCGATGAGACACGCGCATTTATGGACTCTGGAATCTAGACTGGACTTGTAAGTTGTATTGTTAATTGTTATAAGTATTAGCGGCCCAGGCCCACTCAAAGCTATTTAATTTTGTTCATGTATCCTAACAAGTAACAACCTTCTCTGCATTACCTACACGCCTACACTCAGTCTCATAGAATAAAAAATAAAGAATTCTGATACAACGTACACATCCAACAAACTCCCTGACCATTCAATAATTCAAATGTTATAGTTTGTCAGATATCTATGCCATAATGATGATTGATAGTGTAAAGTGATCATTGGAATGCAAGTTTTCAAATATGCAACTGTAGGAAGAAACTTACTCCCAAGGGTCATCACCAACGAGAAGAACATCATTCTTAAAATCAACATACACCAACTTCCACCCAGAACCTTTTGAGTCATTGATCAGCCCCTCAAGTCCAAACATGCGTTCTATTTCTGACCTCAGCTCTTCGTAATTCTTGAAACCCGACACATCAATTGACCTTCCAACTGATCCTGCCTTCTGGATCTACATTACATCAAGGTATCAGCCAGACTTGAACTCAGTTTCATTAATTTACAGAAAGCAAAAGGAGAACATGGGGATAAACAGAACAATCCTCTTCGAATGACTTGCTTTTGTCGTATATTACTTGTGCAGTTTCAACTCCGGACAATGACAATGACATTTCCCAACTCTCTCTATCTCCAAAATATTCCTTTCAAAAAGCAACCACAGCATCCCGAGGGGTAATTACCAACACTCCAAAATCACTTTCAATTTTTTTCATTTTTTTGCCTAATTGGTGTATATTGGTAAATAAACCCAAAAGCCCGCGGGCTTGCCCGTTTTGCTTTACGCTTTGCCTACGGGGTGAGCTGTGGGGTTTTCGGGGACCGTTATGTTCGCTGGCTTTCCGCCCGCCTGCTTCACCGCTGGCTTTTCAGGCCCGCGGGCAAACCCGCCCCGCAGGCCCGTTTTGACATATCTAATTGCAGTCAATATCTTCTCTCTTTTTCCAAGCTCTTGTGTGTGAATAGCGAGGGGAGATTAGTGTGTGTTTCCTCCATAACTTGAGCTCCCAAACTCCGATTGTCAATCCGAGACCACCAAATTAAAGTTATCGACGAGGAGCACGATTCTATCCGATTAGATTTTGTTCATTTCATATTTTTCCTTGGTGTAAGGTAAGCTATTGATTCCCCTTAGGATGTATGCTAGAAATGTCATGCTATCCCTTTTTTCTCATGTTTCCCATGCTCCTACCATGTCTATACCATGTTTGATGATGATTTGAGTTTATGGGATTTTTTAGTGATATATTCATCTTGTTGTTTTGGTCCTAAGCCTAGAATTAAATGTGTTCTATGTCCCATTTGGAATAATTATTGTTCTTGGACTATTGACTTTTGACAAATTTTAGAGATTATGATTCTAGGGTTCCATAAATTATGAATTGCTCATCTTGTTGTTTTGGTCCTAAGTCTAGAATTAAATGTGTTCTATGCCCCATTTGGAATAATTATTGTTCTTGAACTATTGACTTTTGACAACCTTTAGAGATTATGATTCTAGGGTTCCATAAATTATGAATTGCTCATCTTGTTGTTTTGGTCCTAAGCCTAGAATTAAATGTGTTCTATGCCCCATTTGGAATAATTATTGTTCTTGGACTATTAACTTTTGACAAACTTTAGAGATTATGATTCTAGGGTTCCATAAATTATGAATTGTTCATCTTGTTGTTTTGGTCCTAAGCTTAGAATTAAATGTGTTCTATGCTTCATTTGGAATAGTTATTGTTCTTGGACTATTGACTTTTGACAACCTTTAGAAATTATGATTCTAGGGTTCCATAAATTATGAATTCCTCATCTTGTTGTTTTGGTCCTAAGCATAGAGTAAAATGTGTTCTATGCTTCATTTGGAATAAGTAGTGTTCTTGGACCATTGACTTTTAACGACCTTTGGAAATTATGATTCTAGGGTTCCATAAATTATGAATTGATGATAATTCTTGACTATGGTTATTATTTGGTTTAATGGTCTAGGCTATCCTATACGAGAATTTAGAAAATAGTTTAGAATGCATTTAGCGTTTAAATTATATTGGATGAATTTATAGAGACGACTCAACGAAGTCTATTTTAGTGAGCCATTGAACAATACCGGCTCAACGATCAATCCGTACGATGTTCTAAATGTGTTTCACTAAGAATATAAATTCTAGACTCTTGAATTGAATTGATTACCATGCTTGATTTAAATGTCATATAATAGAATGCCTATTTGACATGTTGAGTTCGCTCTTGTCGACCAAATCCTACTTGATTATTGATGAGAATAATTATTTGTCATGAACGAGATCGTTCTTGTCGACCTCGTTCTCTACTTGAGAATTTGTTAAGTAAACACTACTTGGCATTTGCATGAGTCCAGCTGGCATACCTGTCCTTATACACACACGCCTCCATTGTAGCCACAGTGGGGAAGTAGCCCCTTTATTGTAACCATTAGAGCGCATTGGTGTGTCTATCCCGGGCATCTCCTCAGAAGGTCGATGTACTCACAACCATCTGACACCTCACATTCCAGATAACGCTTGTATACAGGAACTACGTAGCGGCACCGGCTCTCCATATATATCCTTATCCTATGTGATTTAATTACGAGCACCTATGTGAAACAATGTGCATCTTGGATATATGATCTATATGCTTATGTGATGATATCTTGCCTTGTATGTTGCATATTGCCATGACATGCATGATTGATAGCTTGCAAGTCTTTATGACTTACCCATTCCCTTTTACTACTTTAGATCCTAGCAAAGCAGATCCTTCTCGCTGAGGCTTGCAGTGTTCGTGTTTCCTCTAATCCTCTTTTGGTCCGACGTTGCAGTTGAAGAGGTGGTTTAGATGTCCTCTTCCTTTCTTTTGTAATTTGCAAGGACGATAGGTTTAAAAGCAACTTTCGCTGAGCATCCTATTAGCTCTTATTTAATTCTCTTGTCCATTAACTGCTAGCTTGGGTTCCGGCATGTAGTGTCGCCGATGACTTGGTTTAATTGCTTAACTGTTATATCAAGTTTGAAAAGTTTTAAAAATTCTGGCCTTTTGGTGCCGAGGCGTGTTACGTCTCTAATGTTGTGTCCCGTAGTTTTCTTAAATTGATTCCTTGCATGTTTATGTGTTTACTTATTTCCCTCCTATTTGGACGGCTTGACTCGCGATTCCTCCTCGGGGTCCGAGTCGGGTCGCCACATTAACACCGCCTGATGTTTTGCAATTTGATCGACGAGTCTGTCACCATTCTTAGAATAAGCCATAACTGAAGGCATCGTCCTTTGTCCTGTCATCGTCCTCTGTCCTCTGCTCCTTGGGTATTAAGGCCATGAAAGTAATAAAACCCATTGATGAACTGCAGGAAAGAGAGTGAGAGTGAGAGGAGAAAATGTGGGTGGAAGGGAAAGTGTTTGTCATTCTCAAAAAACGTGCAGAAGGCAAACAAATGATGCCCAACTTTTGTATTTTGATGCTCAATTTTTGCATTGTAGTGCTCAACTTTGGCATTGTGATGCTTAATTTTTACATTGTGATGCCTAGATGTTGCATTGTGATACCCAATTTTGGGCAGGAGCTTTGTTTGTGTGTCTTTTATTCATTAAGGGTATCTTCGACATTTTACCCCTAAAAGTGTACTTTACCTGTTAAATAAAAAGAAAATAGACTAGAGAGGTTATAATATCTTCAAGAAGTGTCGGTCCGGTTTCCACCCTTGTTTCACTTTAATATTGAGCTAATCATTGTACATGAGCCTTTGAATATGAAGATTGAGTTGGCCTTTTACCTACTCAAGATAAAAGTGAGTCTAGACGATTAGACTGTCGTTGGTCTTTTCAAGAACGATCAAAGTAAGAAGTAAGAACCCAAGCTTTTTTGTAATTTAAGTATTATGCCATCGTATTTAGAGTTGCAATGCACCGATTTCAACCTTGATGCATCGATTTTAAATCGTGAGGCATCGATTTAGAACCACAATTCATCACTATATTACACAATTTGGAATTATGCATGATGCATATAATCATGCATCGTAATTCAAAATCATACATCATGATTAAATGTGCATCGCGATGCATGAACCGAAGCTTTTGCATGCACATGTTCGGTTCATTAAAGATCTAGTCGCCCTATTGCCATAAAAATGTATTTTGTTATTAAAAAAAATATTGTGGTGTTTTCTAAGGTGAGCTCGGTCCGGTTCGGTCCAGTTTTTCGCAAAAAAAAAAAAAGAGAAAATCGAAACCAGACCAATAGTTCGAGTCTCAAAAAATTTAGAACCAGAAACAACCCAACATATATGACAATTAATACTTGGTCCAGTTCAGAACCAACCTAAAATGTACGAGAATCAGGACCAGACCAATTCTACGATTTTTAACTATTCAATACAAACAAATAATAAAATTTTAAATTTTATGAAAAGATTAAAAAGCCTTCAATAATAGTAAAGTGAGTAAAAACTGAAAAAGTAGAACAAAATTGCTAAAAGCTTGAAGAACTTGAAAGGCAACAGGCTAGGGTTCTAAAAGCTTTTTTTAACTAAAGATGCACTCTCTCTCTTAGACACCAAAATAGAAAATATCATTTTATAGTTGGGGAGTTTGGGTTAGAGTTATAAATTAATATATAATTATATCTGATAAATAATCTATTAGGTTGGTTTGGTTCGGTTGTATATTTTTTGATTTGGAAAACTAGGACCGATCCAAAAATTCAGTTCTATAAAATATTGGAAAAATTGCTCTAAAATTTTAGATCCAGGACCAAACCAAAGTATTGATCCGGTTGAATTTCTATTGGTGTGGTCCAATTTTGAAAAACTCCTTCATACCCTTGGTGTTTTCCAGTTAAATATCGAGAACAAAAACTCTTTACTTTGCCCGGTATGAGTTGAGGCCATTAAATAAATGGGCCACATGACAGTTTCGCAAATGCCAACGTCTAAGCCAAGCCAACAATATGGTCAACAGATCAAGCCCAACCACAATATGATCAACAGGTCAACAGGTCAACGGAGACCTACTTACTACTCAGTATACTATCGCCATTCACCAATGTTCTGAAGAGAGGACTTTCTTATCCAGTTCCAATACAAATTCAAAGCCAAAATTCTCATCGTTCATGACAGGACGACCCGATTTCATTTTCCACAAGACAGAAAACGGAACGGTATGGAAGTGGAAAGGCATAAAAGGAAACAACAGGAGAAAGAATGGTGAAACGGGTCTATCCATTACCCAGTTCATCAACGATAATCGCCGGAAAATAGAAGAAGCTTTGGTGGGTCCAGGTGCTGGCATCGGGATAGGCTGCGGCGTCGGAGTCGGATTCGGGTTGGTTGGTGGCATTGGGTACGGCGATTCCGGGTGGGATAATTCCAGGATGGTATTTGGGGTTGGTATGGGTTGTGGGGTTGGTGCTGGGTTTGGTTATGGTAATGGTTTAGGGTCAGGTATCAGTTTAGAGTCTTTGAGATCTCGTGTATTCAAGCTGAAACCCGATCCCAAGCGACGGCTTTTAATCTAAATACTTGTTGTTCATCATCAATTTGTCTCTTTAATTTCCTAATTTTATGTTGCAATTGTTGTTCATATGAGATTCAGTTTAATTAGAGAAAGACATGTAATGCGCCTGGATTCCAACTCTTCTAAGGCCTGCATCGACAGACCAAGTGTATGAGATTTTGAAAACTATTCTACGATTGGTTACATGAGATTTTGAACGGTATGGATTGTTTTCCGCCATTGTTATTAGTCCATTGCCACAATTGGTTATATCTTTCTTCACTGATGTTGTTCAAGATACTCCGTGATTCTGATCAACCCCTACCTCTAGGCTCTAGCATCGTTGGTGATATTGATACTAGTATACTCCATTGGTCGTCCACGTTGTATTTGTGTATGTTCAAACTACTTTAAACAATTTTCTATCTCGTAAATGGTTGACCTTCACCATCTCAGACTGAACTTCGGACTACCCCACCTCATCCACCCAGTAAAATTGGTAAAAACTTAAGAAAAACAGTCTTATAGATGTTTTTTTTGCAAAACGGATTCTCCTTATCCAATCCACCGTGTGTTGGTCAGTTGAGCTATGAGAAAGCGAGGCTCGACCGTCTTACAGAAAACTTACTTACTCAACAGAATTTTACTCCACGACCGAGAGCATCATCTTCTTCCCTATCTAGACAAATATTTGATCTTTGTGGTATTTAAATTTTGGCTATCTAACCGAACTTTGTCCCCCGCTAAAGTTGTATTCCATAGATGTTTTATTCCTTAGTTCAAACCCTTTTAAAACCTAAAGCTTTTCTCAGGTTTTCTAGTTAGTCGTTGTCCCAAATCTTCGTTTCATCGATAAGAAGAACGTCACCCGCTACAACATGCACCATGGTATGCCATCTGTACATGTTTGGTCAATCCACAAAAAGGCGTAGATACACACTTGACGATCATGTATTCTTACATCCTAAGGCACAAAGAAAATAACCAAAAACAATAACCATAACCCTGTTAATAAGAGAAAATTTTCGTGTGTGAAAATTGAAAGAAATAATAACCAAATTTTTAACCATATATTTATTACACAGAAAATAATTAATTGGAATAGCCATATGGAAAGAAATCAAAGAATATAGTGCCTTCATTCCATTTAGTGCTACACAAGGAATACAATGTTCAAATTTTATGTATCTTGCAAAATGATCAATAACTCCGTAAAGGTTAGCATGTTGATGCGTAGATAATAAGGAAGTTGTTTTAGCTTAATCAAAGTCTCGGGTTCGAGACCTATGGGAATGCAGTTGTGTTTAAATACTTGCTGGAAGAGCTTTTACTACTTGGTTCAGGAGATTAGTCTTGGGCTTTCAGGTCTGGAGACACTTTTGGGAAACAAAAAACAAAACAAAAAACAAAAAAAGTAAAACAGGCCTAGGAACATCTTTGGGAAACCAAAAAAAAAAAAATGAAGTAAAACAATAGAAGTTGCCTAGTCTCGGATTAGCCAATAACTAGAGAATCTGGACTCAACAAAGGAACATATCTTTATAATTCATTTTGCAAATCCTAGCATCAACTCAAAAACAAAACGAACCATTCCTACAAGGTTTTCATAGTTTTTCATTAGCTAGCCACTAAATCATATCATGAACTAACCTAACAAGAACATGGCTACAAAGCCTACAATATTAAGGTACCTCAAATCCAGACTATACAACCTTGGTAGACAACTGGATGAATGAACAATGCCAATCCATCATTAACTATCAAGACTATAAGATAAAAATTCAAAAGTTGCACTCGTTTTTGGGACGGCAGACTGCAGTAGTACATTAAGTTGTAGGGTGCCAGTTTATTGATAGTCTTTTTCATTATTAACTGATTAATTATATTTTCCTTCCTTTTCGACTTTAACAGTAGTCAGAAATATTGCAGGAGAGCTTGTATGAAAAACTAGCAAATGGTTGACAGATTAACATGATGATTTAGCGGTCTGCTCATGTTGGGAATTATACCAGTCCTTGATGTTTGTGAAGTTACTACATCATTAAAGATATAAACTAGTGAATGTCTGTCCAGTAGTTACACATACTCAAGTTTTCGATTTTTGATTACTAATATTATGGTCAATTCGATTTACCTTAGTCCTAAATAGCTGAGATATAGCTTGGTCTAAATTGCATTGTTGCATGTTTAAAGCTCATTTCATTCCTTTTCATTTACGCAGACCAGTTGCTGACCCACAGAGTCTGCTAGAGTTAAAGGTGGCACCAGAAGAAAAATTGGCAAACATTCTAAAACTCAAGACTGAATTACAAAGAAAAGCTGAGATTTCCCTGCATGGGTTGAATATGGTATGCTCTGTTTACATTTATAGAAGATGCTTTTGCAGGGTCAAAGTTTGTTGCATAAATAGATATTTCGATATAGTGTTCATTGCAATGGTCTACTCCATATCTGTGTGCACTCTCCTAAACAAGTCTATACAATCGAATGTTCCATCGGGAGGCTATTAGGTTGAGGATATCTCCTAGTTACCCCCGCCCCCGCCCCACCCTCGTCCCCTCGCTCCTCGAAACATATGCGACAATTTTTTCCTTGCTGAAAACAATAGTAAAGCTGTCAAATATAGGTGAAGTGGTGCTTGAAACAAATGGAGATTATTTTCTCCCCTACATTTCTCATTTAAAAATTACCTATCAATTATTATTTTGTTGCAAGTAATCTAAAAAGGCAGACAATTAAATGCATCATTAGTCCTATACAATGCACGATAAGTCCCTCTACAAAGCAAAAAACGACACAGACCAAAGAATACAATTTTTGCACACCGGTAATCCCTCTGTTGGATGCCGTTAAAGACTACACCGTTGAGTTATCATGTGCTCGGCACATGATTAATTTTTTAGGGTATAATAGGAAAAAGAGGATAAATCTTTTAAATAACTTTCAAATGAGGTTTGTGTAATATCGTCAAAACAAGGGGCTATGTAAAACACTTACTATGGATACTTCTTGGCTGGTCTCTTCTTCTCCGGTAATAGGAATGGCCACTTATTCCTAAGAGGTGGTCTCCTGTAAGATGGACTTTCGTATCCTTATCCGTAAGACGAATCTATCCAGGTTAAATAAGATAAAATCAAAAAATCTCAATGCAACCCGTTAGTTTTTAAAAATTACAGCGACACCACTCATGTTTATACATGCAGTGTCATTTTTTTTATTGTTAAAAGTGTCACTTTATAATATAAAATATGTTACTTTGGGCCATAAAAGTGTCATTAGAAAATAATCATTTTTTCCCTAAAAAAGTGTTATTTTTTGGGCTGAAATATGTCACTTTTAGTCTTAAATGTATTACTTTTATTTTGAAAAATCTCATTTTTATAAATGAAAACCATTACGTTTGGTATTAAAGTGTCACTTTATAGCATTAACAGTGTCGCTTTTTATTTTAGCATTAAATGTATTACTTTTGACCCTATAAGAACTATTTTGCCTTAAAACTAAAAATCGTCGTTATTGACCATAAAAATCACTTTTTACTATTACATGTATCACTTTTTATCTTTAAAAATGTCGCTTTTCATTCTATAAATATCACTTTGCATTTTAATGAAAATAATAATATTTTTTCTCTTGATAGTGTCACTTTTGAACTTAAAAGCTGTCACTTTTGTCTTTTAAATGTCTTACGTTTGCCTTTAAATGTATTACTTAGCGTTTCATCAAAATTTGTTAGGGTACGTCAAGCATCCTAAGACAAATAAAATTAACGGAGGGCTAACGGAGCTGACAGGGGATTAAATTGCAAAGGTAAGGGAGGAAGAAATTTTCGACAGCAACCGTTGGAAAACCAAGGGCACCGGAGCAAAAAATGAAACATTTCATTTATAAATCGTTGGAGCTAATAGGTTTCGAGCACGGAACCTCCACCAAAGTTAAAAGCTTCCACCATAAACCATCTTAGTTGAACCACATTTATGATTTTTAATAACATGTACTCCCTCCGTCCCTAAATTATCGTCCTCCTTTCCTTTTTTGTCCGTCCCAAAATAATTGTCCACTTTACAACTTACATTTTTAGAACATCACTTTTACCACTTTACCCTTACTTTTTCACTCTACTTTAATTATGAACCACATATACATGGACATTAATGGAAACTACACATTAAACCAATATAAATAATCAAGTCAATTACTTTTTCTTAAATTGTGCGTCAGGTCAAACAGGACAATTATTTAGGGACGGAAGGAGTAATATATTTAGGGATAAGTATACCATTAATCCCTGAACTTTGACTGGAGCCATCATCAATCCCCTAAATTCAAAATATTTCACCACTGACCCAAGTAGGCCTTTTTTGCTCATCGGAGGTCCCTAGTCCTAACGCCGTTTGTTTATTTCCGTTAAGTGAACATGCGTCACTCACATGCACAAAATAAGGGGGTTACGTATAACATCATCAAAATAAGAGGGCAAAGTGAATATAAACTATTTCAGCTTACCTCTCCCATCCAACGTTGCAAACACAACCGGCAACCTCAGCGCGCTTCAAAATTTTCAAAAAATTCCCAACCCCCGCCTCACTGTCCCGATTTATTTATAAAGTAAACTGCCCATAGACTAAACGCCATCACAACACAACCATCTCTCTCTTTCCCGTACACTCACAAACTAGTTTATTCCTCTCTAGAAATGGCACGAACCAAGCAAACAGCACGCAAGTCAACTGGCGGGAAGGCCCCTCGGAAACAATTGGCCACCAAGGCAGCGCGGAAATCAGCACTTGCAACCGGAGGAGTGAAGAAGCCCCACCGTTTCTGTCCGGGAACCGTCGTTCCAAGGAAGATCAGGAAGTACCAAAAGAGCATTGAGCTTTTGATCCGAAAATTGCCGTTCCAGCGGTTGGTCAGAGAGATTGCTCAGGACTTTAAAACGGATCTGAGGTTCCAGAGCAGTGATGTGGCCGCGCTTTAGGAGGCGGCTGAGGCTTACTTGGTGGGCTTATTCGAAGATACAAGCTTGTGCGCCATTCATGCCAAGAGGGTTACTATTATGCCCAAGGATATTCAGTACTTGGCGAGGAGGATTAGGGGCGAGAGGGCTTAGGGGTTGTGATACGACCCAATTGTGGATTTTTCTAGGGTTTGAAGTAGTTTTAGGTGTTTCTTTTGAAAAAAATGTTTCTACCAACCAGTTGATAATTGGAATGAAAAATTGGGTTTAAATTTTATCAGCACACAAGTACTACTTTCAAATGTGTGTATGCATGTTCAATGAGTAGAGAAGCTCACAAACATCATTCTTTTGGTTTCGAGACACTTGCAGTTGAAAAATGGTTCTTCATTTATTAAGTGGGGAATTTCTGTAACTCCAATCATTTCTGTTATCACTTGATGGTACTCTACTTTGCCATATGCTTGATGTCAAGATTTTGGTTTTGTGAACCCCCCGGTTTGCAACTTCCAACTGACATTTTCAACACCCAAAATCAGTCATTTCTCATGTTTCCCTCTGCTTCCCAACCATCTTCTTTCCTGTTAAACCCATTTTCCATTAGTCATGGCAATTTAAATGGTCATATTGATACTTAGTACGCGGGTATATATGATGATGCCCTGCGCCTATTAGCTGGAATTTATAAGAAGTTGATCAAGAAGAAAACTTGGCTCGAATCAGAATAAGCTTTCTGCGATTCTTTTGAGCAACCTACATCAGTCAAATGGAAATGATTATAATTACTATATCCTTGCATAACATCCCTTTTACTACTGAAGTGGTTTATATTCACTTTGCCCCTTTATTTTGATAATATTACACATAACCCCTTATTTTGTGCATATAAGTGGCACATGTTCACTTAAAGAAAATAAACAAACGGCGTTAGGGTTAAGAACCTCCGATGACCAAAAAAGACCTACTTAGAAAAGTGGTGAAACTTTTTGAAGTTGGGGAATTGATGATGGCTTCGACCAAAGTTCAGGGACTAATGGTATGCTTATCCCTTATATTTATTATGACCCATCAATTCCTAAATAGAGCTCCGACTTACCAAATTTCGTCCTACACAAATTTTTGTCTATTCTTAATTTCCTTTCCTCTTCATCAAATAACAATCGTTGCGTTTTTGTCTATTCTTAATTTCCTTTCCTCTTTATCAAATAACAATCGTCGCCCTTCCCTCTCTTGCTCTCTCTGTTCCTCATCAATTGAAAATCACCAACTCTCCTTCTCCTTCTATGGCAAGGCCTTGCATTATTACATCGTGGAATCAAAATCAAAAAACTATAAAAGACACCCTTTGTTTTCCATATTGATACAATCAAATTAGTACATCTAACGTAATTCAACCTCCTGTTTCAAAATCATGGCTTCGGAGAGCTGAACACAATTTCTAATAGATGGGTATCACCAAAACATTTCATAATAAACCAACAGATAAACAAAATTACAAAGATCAATGGGTTCATGAAAATTACCTTCCTCTTGTAGTTAATGAATTTGGTTAGGAACTGGAAGGAAAAAACTATAAAAAGGGCAGAGAAGCTTATTGGAGCTGCTAATGATTTTTCCATGCTCTTCCGGCATTTCTTACATGGTTTCAGATTTGCAATTTTCTATTACAGTTTGATTATTAGATTTCTAATCTCTCTCCACCCCCCCCCCTCTCATAAACACACTCCCACAAACTCTCTTACTAGCTTTTCTCTCACTAACTGGGGAGGAAACATTAGTAGAATAATAAGAGCTTTTGATACACTAGCAGTGCCTATTTTGTTTAGAGACTCCGATCTCATTGCACCATAAATGTTGACTACATGTTAATGTTTTAGTATTTAGACGTGATGCTTTGGAATTCTTCACCTCAGTTTTTCCCATGCACCATTGGGGGGCAGCAGCTCTCCTCCTTTGGTCCATCCCTACCGAATGATAATTGATTACTTGGACAGTTGGACCAGATACCATTGTTTAGGAGGGGTGATTTTCTTATTGCTAAAACACCATCAATCTCCAGTGAGATTTTTTGGCGGTACTTTTGCAATGGGGGTAGCCCTCTATCTTACAAACATTACTGAAACTTCTTCATATACTTACTGCAGGTTACCAACCAGAACCTTGATGTTTGGGAGAATTCATCTGCATCTATTATCAGTATCTTTCTTCAACTACAGAGGCTGCTGAGGTAGTTTTTGAAACATTCAATAACCTATTGGTAAACACAAATACCAACATGATAGCAAAGTTGAGGTAATTAAAATCCAGGGTTCGATGAAGATACTATTTATGCGTCAATCATCAACAGAAACAGTTCAAAAATACTACATTACAGTTATAGGCCCCAGCTGATCATCAAATTATGCACCAAACAGACTATTTGCAACCTCACAATGTTAAGGTAAGTACTTTTACCTACAAGAGAGCTTGAACACAGTACTTATCAAATATAAAAAGCTTTGAACAATATCCATTCCTTGAGCAGCATTTTTTTAACCAATTTGCAATGAAAAAGAATTAACCTTCGCAATACCCATAAACGTACAAACGCAACTATAAAACATCTAACCACACAGTAAATTTAGCCAGCATTAAATCGAGTCAAAGGAAAGCATGGAAAAAATCACACACATAAAAAATGCGAAATTAAATAACCCCACATTGATTAAACAAAAGCTCACTATATAATCTCTAAAATTGATCAATTAAAGCAGTAGCTTAAACTTAACTTAACACTTCTAATTATAAAACAAAATACCAAATTCGAGATTATAAAAAGCACAAAATTGGGGAATAAAGTAATGATAGAACCTAATCAATCTCCTGGAGGGAAGCCCCACCATCAGCAACATCATCGACGGTAAACTTGCCCTTGGATTTATCCGCGGCACGACCCTTTGCCTTCCTGTCAAGGAGTGATTTCCTATCCTTGTCTAGCTTGAGCTTGGTCACGACCACCTTGGAAGGGTTGATCCCAACATTGACCGTTGAGCCATTGACCTTCTCCCTGGTGATCCTTTCGATATGGATGACCCATTTTCGGCGGTACACCTGAACTATCTTGCCCTCGCGTCCCCTGTAGGTCCCACGGACGACCTGGACCTCGTCATCTTTCCGGACCGGAACGGAGCGAACGTTGTACTTCGTTCGGAGATCGGTGGAGAGGGGTGCGCTCATCAGCACGCGGCGCACGCTAGACGGGGCCGTGAAGTGAGCCTTACGGCTCTTGCGGCGGGAGCTCGATACCCTAGGGTTGTACTTCATTTTCTCGTCGCCGGAGTTTCTCTCTCACTGCCCGCTGCGCAGAGAACTTGTGGATTGGGGGAGGGTAGAGTTAGGGTTAGCGGCAGCGACTTTATATATGGAACACAATGGAGAAATATTGGGAGTTAGGGCTTCCGATATTATGACGATAATGGCCTTTACATTTTCTATTTTACAATTACAGTTACAAACGTGGCCAATTTGTTACTATTCTCCGTATAATTTTTTCTTTATATTCACTCATAAATTTTCTTTCAATGTTAGGATCTAGGAAAGGGTCGTGCTATTGAGACCCTCTCATTCCTCCAAGTTGATCCCCCCAAAACTCTCCAAAACTTAAACTTCCTATTTTACCATCGCCTATCCAAGTTGACCCCCTTCCCACCCCCCTCGCCGCCTCCTCCCTCTCCCCTCATACCGCCTCCTCCTCTCCTCTCACTCCCTTCTCCACACCGCCTCCTCCCCCAATCCAACTTCTTCCTCCCTTCCATCACCATCTCCTCCCCTTCCCCATTCTGATACTCACTTCCTTCATAGTCTCATCCCTTCCCCCCCACACCTTCATTCTTCCTTGTTTCTCCTTTTAAAAAAAAAATTAATAAATTATAATACCAGTTTGTTCGATCTATCGAACAAACTATTGGACCATGGGTAGAACAACCTTGAACCGGCATGGGTGGCCGAACGACATGTGGCCGACGCCAACTCTGGCCACCCATGGCTAATTGTTCGACCGATGACCGAGTAACAAACCGAGGCGAATCGAATTAAATATTTAAAAAAAAAAAAAAAAGGAAGAAACGAGGAAGAATGGATATGTGAAGGGGTTGAGTATATTGTGATGGGGGAGAGGGAGGAGATGGTGATGGGAAGGGAAAAAAGTTGTGGGGGGAGGAAGAGGCGATGTGAAGGGGAGAGGAGAGAGGTGGGGGAGAGGAGGAGGGTGTGGGGGAGGGAGGAAACAGTGAGGTGGGGAGAGTGAGGAGGCGGTGTGGGGGGAGGGAGGAGATAGTGAAATGGGGGAGAGGGAGGAGGCGGTGAGGGGGTGGGAAGGGGGGTCAACTTAGATAGGGGAGTGTAAAATAGGAATGAGGGGGTCTCAATAGCGCAACCCTTTAGGAAAATATAAAAAAGAAAAGGGTAAACTACACAATTTCTCCCTGTAGTTTTTGAGCTTTTTGTTTTTCGTCCTTGTACAAAAATGTATTTAATAGTGGTCCTCGTACTAATCAATTCCAACAAAATTGGTCATTCTTTCTAGTTCTATTAGTTTTCTCTGTTAAATAATTACACATGCGTCTCACGTGCATTTTGAGGAGAGTTAAATAGTCATTTCTCCTTTTAAAAGTACAGGGACCAAATGTGTAGGCGAGGAATAATTATTTTTATTATTTTTTTCGTAAGGATTGTTTAAATAATATTAAACTATTAAAATATGTGTTCAATATTAAAAGGTTATTAACAAATTAGAAAATATTTAATAAGGTTATTTAAGTTCTAATTAGCAGGTGCTTCATTTTGCAAAAAATAATTCTGCAACCTAATAAAATATTAACCATAGACCATTTAGACGAACTTTTGTTATTAATGTTCAAGTTAGTCAAAAATTAATATTTTTATCAAATTATTTTTAAGCATGTCCACCTCACCCCTTCTTGGACACCTTATTTTTTCTTATTTTCTGGAATAACTAAAACAAAAAAATATTTTTTAACCTTATTGTTTATTATAGTATAACTTGATAATTTTAAATTTACCAACTATAATATTATAACTTAACAATTCTATTTTAATATTTAAAATATATATTTTTTAATTAAAATAAATATTTCAATCATCTTTATAGTATAACTTAACAATTATATTTTAGTTAAAATAAATATATCACTAATGGAACACAACACAACATAACCACCAATTATATTTCTCTTCTTCAGCTCTCATTCGCTCCACAACATCCTCCTCCCAATACTCTGTCTCTAATTATCCTCTCCTTCTCCCGAAATTTATTACCGCCCCGATTGTAAGCATCGTTTTTCGCACGAATTATCAAAGCAACTTTAATTCCTTGCGCCTGAGTCTGATAATGGCTTGAGCTTCAACAAAGTCTTGGATTTCATATTTACGATTTGCGCTTCTATTACCTTGTCAACTTTTTTGTTCTATTCACTCACATTTTTTAGATCTTCAATTCCCAACCATTCTCCCCTCCTCCTCATGTCAATTCTCCTCTTGCTTTTCTCAATTTTCGCCGCCGTAAGATCTTGCACTACCATCTTCTTCATAAATTGAAAGCTTGCAAAACCATCGTTAATGGTGACCGGTGATCGGAGAATGATTGACGGAGGGTGCGAAGCTTGTCCCAGCGGTAACATCAGGAAAAGATACTACTCAAGCTGAAAATGATGATCAAGCTGAAGGCAGTGCCGAGAGGGAAACCCATGGACGGTCGAGATGGGTTCACGTATGGCGGTGCATTGTAAGGACACTCCATATTCACCACTATGTAAATGTAAATAACTGGTTGTTGTAACGCCCCCAAAATTTAGGTCCAACTATAGGGACCCACATAATGGCCACGTCACCAAAAACCTCAAAAAAAATCATACTACAATTCAAAACGTAATTAATGTATCTTCCACTTAAACATCAAATATTTGAACATAAATCTCTTAATAAAAATTACTTGCAATAAAAACATATGTCTAAATAAATCTCCCAAAATACAATTAACGATTATAAATAATACTTCGTCCGTCCCTAAATTATCGTCTTCCTTTCATTTTTCGTCCGTCCCAAAATAATTGTCCAGTTTGAAACTTACCTTTTTAGAACATCACTTTTACCACTTTACCCTTACTTTTTCACTCTACTTTAATTATGGGCCACATATATATGGGCTTTAAAGAAAACTACACATTAAACCAATATAAATAATCAAGTCAATTGTTTTTTCTTAAACTGTGCGCCGGGTCAACTAGGACGATTATTTAGGAACGGAGGGAATAGTTCATAACATAACGAAATGTTAATCTCTTCAATTGGACCGACCCGACCCGAACCAAATTTTCATGTTTCTATTCCTTACTTATATCCTGAAAGAAAAGGAGTAGGAAAAGGGTGAGCGAACAAAAGCCCAGTAAGTTAATATACAACCCCTCCGGTTTCTAAGGAGGAGTTGACCAGGAAGAAAGTCAAACGATATATAGTGTAAACAATAAAAAAATGGAGATGTCAAAGGAATTATTTTTCTTGATATCCACAAGATTAAATACAAATTGATTGAAGAACAATTAACGAGTTCGCAAGAACCAATCAAATCAATATCAAATACTAAGGAGGATGTTATGATCACATAAGCGGTCATTTTAAACCAAACAAAAAGTGGCTCCAAGAAACCTCAAATATCAAAGTACCCCACAAGGGTCAAAAGTAAAATGGTATATCCGGATTACCCCACCGTAGTTCCTATGGTGTAATGTCGCCTTAACAGGCCAAATGGTCATTCAAATTATCTTAGTGATCATAACAAAGTTTTTTCAAAAATATAATTACAATTTCAACAAAATCAAACACCAATGATAACCGAATAAAATATCGCATATCGAGTTTAAACAATTTGTGAGATTCATAAAGCAATTCACAATTAAGAATAACGAAAGGACGGATACGACGGGATTTCAAATTCAAATACCAACCCAAGATCGGCCTATATCCCTTTTCATATTCTCCCACCAAAAAGTGTCACACATGTCCCGATACATCTTTGTACTACCCGGGTGTATGGCAAACCTCGAGTTGTGCGCGTCTTCTAAAATCTACCTTTTTAATTCTGGGTCGGATGGAACACAAATTCTTGACCCAAAACGAAGGACGTCGTCATTATCCTGCCGAAAATCTTTCCGATCCCCATCTTCCAATCCCTAGGAAATCTTTACTAACACTAGATCCACCGCATGTGCCACTTTAATCTTTTCTAACAAGGATGGCTGTACACTTAAGTGTGCCAAAAAGCCATCGCCACTTCTAACCCTAACTTCAATTCCCATCGAGTAAAGATCGTCCAATATCCTCTATTCCTTAGTTATCAAAGCCGCCAAACTTCCCCTATTCTTCCGACTCAAAACGTCAGCCACTACATTGGCCTTTCCAGGGTGATACAATATTGTGCAATCATAATCTTTCAACAGCTCCAACCATCTCCGTTGTCGCATGTTCAACTCCTTCTGAGTGAATATGTACTTCAAACGCTTATGATCCGTGTAAATTTCGCACGTTTCGCCATACAAATAGTGCCTCCAGATTTTCAATGCAAAAACCACTGCTGCCAGTTCTAAGTCGTGTGTTGGGTAGTTTCGTTCATAGTTCTTGAACTGTCGGGAAGCGTAGGCAATTACTTTCTCATTCTGCATTAGCACACAACCCAAACCTTTTTGCAATACATCACTATAAACCACAAATCCTCCCGATCCCTGATGGTAGAGCAAGGATCGGGCGACACTAGCCGATTCTTCAACTCTTGAAAATTTGGTCTCCTCGGTATCCACACAAACTTCGTGTTTTTGCGTAAGTCGAGACAACGGCCTGTTATCTTTGAAAAACCCTCGACAAACCAACGATAATACCTAAACCCAAGAAACTTGAACTTCGAGTAGTTGTGGGTCTCTCCCAATTTACTACGACTTCAATTTTGGCGGGTCCTTGAAATACCCTCATTCGAGACCACGTACCTAAGAAGGCTACTTTCTCCAACCAGAATTCACATTTTTTAAACTTAGCATACAATTTCTCTTCCCTTAAAATTTGCAGTACTGTTCTCAAATGTTGCTCATGCTTCTCCCGAGTCTTCGAGTAGATCAAGATGTCATCAATGAATACTATTACACATCGATCTAGAAACTGCTTGAACACCATATTCATTAGATCCATAAATGCAGCTGGGGCATTCGTCAACCCGAATAGCATAACCAAAAACTCGTAGTGCCCATACCTTGTCCTAAAAGCTGTTTTTGAAATATCTTCTCTCCTGACCCTTAGCTGATGATACCCTGAACGAAAGTCTATCTTGGAGAAATAACGAGCACCACATGAATCGATCGAGCAGGATCATCAACGCGAGGCAACGGTACTTATTTTTCACCGTGACCCGATTCAACTCGCGAATCAATACACGCCTCATAGATCCGCCCTTCTTCTTCACTAACAACACCGAGAGCGCCCTGGGGCGATATCAAGCTTGGCCCGATGAGCTCCTTTCTAACGCCTCTTGTAATCGCTCCTTCCAATTCCTTCACCTTGGTGCCATCCTATACGGTGCCTTAGAGATGGGCACCGGTCCTGCACCAAATCAATCCCAAACTCTACTTCTGGTCAGGGGGAAGTCAGTAGTCTTCTGGGAAAACATCTGAAAATTCCCTAACCATAGAAAGTGATTCTAAGGTGACCCCTTCTTTACTGGTGTCGATGATGGAGGCCAAGTAACCCTGGCATCCTTTTCTTAAGAGTCACCTTGTCTTTAACGATGAAATAAAGCCCGACAACACCACCGGGTTTAGACCCCTTTAAACTTGAACTCCGTTCACCCTTGTACAAAAACACCACTTCTTTTTCAAAACATTAACCCTAGCATGATAAGAGGCTAACCAATCCATCCCTAAAATCAAATCAAAAATCTTGCATATCTAAAGGGATCAAATCAATA
>JABEVN020002803.1:0-20316 GCA_013146195.2 Codonopsis lanceolata
TATTTTATTTGACTTTGTGTAGTTCTTATAGATATTATATTGTGTGCTGTTATTTGACTTTTGGTTTTGGTCTTCACAACACATAACTTTCAATCAAGTGCAGACCCTGTTTTTGGACCATTTTCCAGAATTTCTGTGGAAAATCCGCATGGAAATATGCTCAATTTTGGATATGTTGTATTTTTATGTGTTAGGTAGTTAGCTGTAAAGTTTCCATAATTTCCGTGGTCGGGAAGTTGCTCAATTGGGTCTTGAACTACCGCTGCGCATGTGAAACTGTTAGCAGAAATCCAGGTTAGTAACCTGAGTTTTGAATGGCTATAACTTGATTAATATAGACTCGAATTAGGTGATTCAAAGTGCTAAATCATAGTTTAAAGTGTCTAGTTTCAGAATATGCAAGTTTGGTAAAGTTTGAAGTTTTGTGGAGTATTTGATGAATTTAATGGTCACGCAGCGGATAGTAAATAATTACAATACTTGAGCTTCATGGAGTTGGTTGATTAATAAGTATTTGATTCTGGAGATTCTCCTCATTTTTATATTTTGATTTTGCAAAAATATCTTTCCACATGGTCTTCCTTTTCAAAGTGGTGTTTGTGTGGTGATTTTAATTCATTAGAAAAGACCGATAGGACGATATGCTTCACCTAATGAGCTCACATTATAATGCGTTCTTCCATTTTTAATGTCTGCAGGGAACCAGAGTTGAGGTTTTGAATGAGAATCACTGCAGGATTGCAATTTTGTTCTTGCCTCGAAGTGTGATTTTGTGTGTAGTTTTTGTAGTCATGGTGTAACATTGGTTTTGCTAATTAATAAGTTAGTTAGTGCATTTTTGTTTGGTTCTCGAGAATTTTTTTTAAAGGAAATTAGAGAATTGAATTATGAATATTTAAGTCATTATTATCGTATTGTGATTAGGTAATGCACAATTCTCTGTCTGTTATTGTCGAAATGAAGACGTAAACCGATTTGCATACTTATTTATTCACTTGAATGCCATTGATTACATGAATATATTGATCTTTATGTACTAATGAATTTGGATTTAAATCAAATAAGTTTCTTGATTTTGCTCATTTTTGTAAAAATGAACGTAAACATTAACTTGTTTCTTTACTTGGGATGGATGAGATATTGCAAAAGTCATAGCTCAAAATGGTCGGTAACCTCCTTTTAGCGAGCCGTTGTCGAAAATAAACAATGATCGGATAAGGGAAATGCCCATCTCTCATGGAACTGTGCATTTATAAAATTTGTGAGGTATGTTTATTCCTTGATCGAGTTTTGGGTGAATTGGTTTATTCTCAAATCGTAATCGAGGCTTTGTTGTATAACAAGACATTGAAAAATACAAGACTTTTCAATGTGCCAAGGGATATTAGCCAGATATATTTGATGAATTTGTCCATTCTCAACTCCTAACCGAGGCTTTTGTTGAAGATTTTTGCAATTGTGCTCTTCAGTATACTTATCAAAATTAGTCCATTCTCTAAGGAACTTGTACCTTCGAATTCAATAGTTTTACCTTGGAGGTTTCCTTGATTCTTTGTCTTTTCAAGAGTTCACTCTATTGAAGCAAGTACAATTGTTGTGTCTATAGCATTTTCTCTCTTTGAGTCTCTCCTGATCTAACTCGCCTCATTAAGTCATGCCTGAATGAAAGCAATCACATCAGTGTATAAATATGTGTCTTGCAACTTCTTGTTGTTCAAAAAAGAAAAGAAGAGTACTATTTGTGAATTGCCTAAGCGACTAAGCCATGTGACTCTATGTAGAAAGACAAAGTGAGGCTTATATTGGAGATTGGACACATCTAAGGAAGTTTTTGCTTTAAAGTTCCTCAAGCATCCTTTTATTGATTTATCTATTATTTGGGTGCACTTTGTTGCCAATAGTCCATTAGTTTTCAAGATACTCCAATTTAAGTTCCCGTTTTTAACCGAATGACCTTTTTTTAAATATTGTGTAGGAGGTTATTCAGACTGTTAGGCCCAAGTATCTGTAAAATATCATATTGTAACGTAAAATGCTATGAGTCTGCTATCGTTCTTGTCTTGAAGTTCTCATTGAAAATGGGCTTCAAAGATTGTTTTCTAAGCTGGGAACGCTTCACTACTATACAATGACTTACTTTATATCTTGGGTTTTTCTTTCTCATAAAAAGAACTTACTATTTGCTAAAATGTATGGATGCAACATTGCTAGGATAACCATCTTGTTAAACATTAAATTTTAGGAGTTCGAGTCTTTGATACACAAGTCTTTCTCTATTGTTTACTTCCACTATGCCCCATCTTTACAAGTGTCGTATTTTTGCTTAAATTTCTTTTTGCAACCCTTGTCACTTGCTTTCTTACGTTGTAAATTTTGTTTCATCGACTTAAACAGCAACGGATCGGGATGGATGAGGAGATTACATCACATACTTGGATGGAAACATCGCGAATCTTCATGTAGGCAACACTAAGTTTATATATGTAAGAACTACGCGTTTAATTGTGTTGAAATTTTTATTTGCTATATGTGTAGGCTATATATGTTCTTCACCCAACCTTTGGGTGAAGGCGCAATATTTGCAAACCAACCTGTTTGTTGATGGTGTGGTATGTGTAAACTTCCTTGATCCACTTTCTTTTCTCTAGAGTTCCTTTCTTCTCTTGATAGGATTAATACATTATTGATATCTGATCTATAGGTGTGGAAAAAGTTAGTGTATGTGGATCGACTCGTAGCTACTCGATGTGTACCTCGTGAGCGCCTAACAATCCGTTACTTTGTCTTCCAAGAATGGGGGTTGATTGGAGGGAGGATTCCCAGTGGTGCGAGGAAATTTGATGGTCATCTCACATCTGGGGAAATTCACTTGGAGAATTGAGAATTTCACAAGGTTGAAGGATCTTCTAAAGAAGAAGAAGATTATAGGGCTATGCATCAAGAGTAGAAGGTTCGGTCACTTAGAGCCCAACACAACCTCCATCAATGTCTATGTAGTTTGACAGTTAGACATTGCCTTTTGTTAATCACTTGGAGGCTCTCAACATTCTTTACACTTTTATGTAATACGACACTTCGACAATGATTTTTGAATCTTCAGCTTAAACTTGAGTTGTTTTAAATGTTTGATTTTAGATTTTTTTTTTTTTTTGTAAAATGTGAATTATGAAAATGTTCAATAGGTAGGATAATATATATATATATATATATATATATATATATATATATATATATATATATATATATAAATTTTGCAATGATATCTTCTATTGTAATAATAATTTTAAAAAAAAATTCAATTACGAACTAGAAACGGAAATATATAAACATTGTAATGGAAAAGTCTGTTGCAAAAATGTAACGAAAAAGTCTGTTTCAAGAATGTAACAAAAAATGCAACGAAAAAGTCTGTTACAAGAATGCAACAAAAAATGCAACTAAAAAAATATGTTGCATTCTTGTAACAAAAAATACAACGAAAAAGTATGTTACAAAAATTCAATAAAAATGCAACGAAAAAAATCTGTTGCACGAATTCAACGGAAAAAGTTTGTTGCAAGAATGCAACGGAAAAAGTTTGTTGCAAGAATGCAATAGAAAAAATTAGTTGCTATTTGCAACAGACGTCAACTACCCTTAGAAACACATTTACAACAGAAAATTTTGAAATTGCAACGCTCGATTTTCGTTGCAATATCATGCAACAGAATACATTCGGTTGCATAAAATTTGCAACGAGGGTTTTCCAAACGGAATTTGCAACGAACTTTTTCCGTTTCAATCGTCTAATTGTAACGGAATTTCATTTTTTGCAACGGAATTTTCCGTTGCTGTTGCCCTGTTTTCTTGTAGTGGTTAAGAGTTTCAAGGCAAAATCAGGCTAACGGAGGCAAATGGGGCTAACAGAGGACCAAACTGAAGCGCTGGAAAGCGGCGCCAACTTCCAGAAGTTCAGGGGCACCGGAGCAAACATTAAAAGGCTGGAAGGCGGCGCCAGCTTCAGAACCTTCAGGGGCACCGGAGTAACAAACAAAAAGTTCAGGGGAGCCAGCGCAAAAGCTGATTCTGGCTTTTAAGTTGTCGCCCAGCCAGAGAAGCCACTTGTCACCATCTGCTACCCCCTCACCAAGCATGACCCGTGTCCTCTCCTTGCTAGATCGGGTCTGACCCGCAACCATCTCCAGCCCATCCAGCCCACCTGCCCGCCATGCAGCCTATCTCCCTCTCTCTCATGCCAGCCCGTTTCTCCCTGGGTTGGCCCGCGTGTCTCTCCCTTTTCCAGCCCGTGCCCTAGCCTTACCCATTTCCATTTTTCTTCCCCTTTTTAGCCCCTAATTCTCCTTGTCTTCCCCAAAATTCCCCTGCCTTGTATGCCCTTTGCTGCTTCTCCATTTTAATTCCATCAACCCTCATTTTCACTCACCAAGTCCCCATTTCGGGACTTTATTCCCAAAATGGGGCACCAGCCCCTTTTTACCAAAAATCATTCCAAATCTCCGATGCTTGATCACCATTGAAGGTTTGGAGCTTCAAATCAAGGGCCAAGGATGCATTTACAAATGATTTCAACCCCGGAACGCGATTTGCTCTGTTTAATTCTTCCTATCTCTATTTTTGATAGTTGTATAATTTTTTGGGTTGATTAATTTTGTAAATGAAGAATTGGTTTGTGCTTAATTTATTTATGGAAATGTAATTATTTTTCTATGTTAAATGTAGTGTTTTAATTTAATTTATCTCTTTATTTAGTACACAATCATGTTGGTTATTATTTTGTGAATCTAATTCTTTTAATTATTTGGCCAATAATTAAATGATTTTAGAAATATTTAGGATCCGCGAGAGCTACCTTTATATTTCAAACCAATCAATTTAAATAGTTGGTGTTTTATGACACACACCGATAGCCATTGTGAGACTCGGTTTGACATGCGATCAAACCACCTTAGCCATTCGCGAGGTCGGGGAGGATATGGTTGACTATAAGATGCGAGAGCCCGTAGTTAACCAATTTTATTTGTCTCGACTACCAACATGATATGTAGAAAAAATGGAGAGTTTCTTTTTGCAAAGTATTACCCATGTGCTTGGTTATTATTGTGTGTTCTTCATGCTTTTAATGGCGTAGCGAACCATTAGATTATCACTAGAATTGTAGGATAAGATGCAAGAGTCCGTCCTATTAATTCCGAAAATCACAATAACCGTTTACGTTACGTGAGACCGAGAGGAGATCGTGCGTAGATAGTCATTGGGTGCTTATTTTGATATGTGACTATTTTCTCCTATATTATAAGAAGCGAGAGTCTGTAGCTAGCAGTTGTAGCTAGATTTGCTATATGTTGCAAGAGCCCGTAGTGAATATAATAGTGCGCCCGACTACCAAAACTTGAGTTAAAGAAAAGCAGAAGGAGGATTAAATTAAACACCGGCTAGACTAGAAATAATGCATTCCTATCTTTTTATCTTGATTTGTTGTTGCCAAACCACCTCCGCAGTAGTGTAGATTTAATTGCTTTCTAGGTTGTTTATATTTTTAGATTTTAATTCATTTTCTTTTCGCTCAAATATAATTAGTTAGTCTAATTTTGGTACTTAATCGGAGTAAGAATTACGTGCATTCCCTGTGGGATCGATAACTCGTACTTAGGTACACTTTATTACTTGATACAACCGGGTAATCTTGCTCGTGTTGCGTTTTGCGCACATCAATATGTTCTTCTGTCCATCGGAAAGATGATTGAGCTAAACATCTGTTTCTATCTTCGTTTTAATTTTATAATCAAAGTGTTCATTCCATTCCACACTTTTTCATTTCATATGGAGCAGACCCAGAACATGTGTGATCTATCTCCGTTGTAATTTTGTAATCAAAGTGCTCAGTTTGTACTAAAATCACAAGGAATGGAATCACATGGAAGGAAATGGAATCACAGGTGGGTAGAAGCCAAAGAAATCACTTGCAGGCAAATCCAATTTGGGTATCGTTGCCTATGATGTGTGTGTCCAATTTTGCTTAGGTCTTTTTAATTAGGCATCGTATCTTGCAATTCAACGTCAGTGTAATTTAATTAGGCAACAAATTTTTCTATTATGTCTTGTTTTAAAAATACACTTGTTTAATGCTTTAAAAATTAACATCGGTTCTTCCAATCATGTCTCGATGTTACTTAATTAGGCATCGTTCCTTACAACCATGCTTCGATTTTAGTTTATTAGTCATCGTTATTTGCAATTCAGCCTCGGTGTTACTTAATTAAGCATTCTTCCTTCAAATCATGCCTCGATATATAAATAATTAGGCATTAATGCTTCCAATCGTGCATCGGTGTTACTTAATTAAACATCGTTCACTACAAAAAAAAAGTAGTTTTAAGGAGCCCACTTTTTAGGTCGCATCTGTCTTTCGACCCTATTATATAGTCAATTAGGTCGGCCTTATCTATGGGTAACAAATACTTTTATTTGGTAGGGTCACCTAGCGTCCCTAGCAAATGTGACGGTGAATTGGGCGGCTTAGATGAAAATTACCAAAATTTCTTCCACTAATATTCCCAAAATTTTTACCCACCTCTTACTTCCCTCCCGCTTTCTCCCACTCTCCCCCACTCTCCCCGTCCTAATTTTCTAGGGTTTTTAGGAGAAACTCTTTATTGATTCAGCGGTAGATACAGTTAGGGATACAAACGAGCGTCTGCACAGGTGAGTTCTATCTCCTCGTTATAATTATAGCAAATATTTTACAGTTTGTTTTTATTTTGTTCTTCTTCGGATTTCTCGTTGATTTTCTCTCACATGGTGTGTTTGATATATTCATGGGAGGTGCAGTCATTGTCATTCATATCCAACAACTCAAGGGTTTGCAAGGCCTTAGTCACTTTCACCACAAAAACTGTCGTTTGACGTCTTCTTCTCATTTTTAACCTCGTTCTAGGAGGTTCTCCCCTTCTCTCTTCCTCTCAATTCAATTTTGTTAATTAGGCTTATAATGGCTTACTTGAACCGTGATCTGTCTTTAATTTTAAGGAGTATAATTTGAAGTATATTACGTGTTAGATAAAATGTCTAACTTACAAATGAGTTCAAAAACTTGGTGGGCTTTTGAGCCCCTTCTCAGGGCACTGTGACCTTTACCTCAATTACTTTGGAATGAGTGAGATAACAAACTGATGTTACATTTCTCTAGTTGAAAAATACAATGAATGAAGTAATGTCAAATGTGTACTTGGATTTGTCAATATTGTTTCGGTGATCTGATTACGTAAAAGATGATTTGGCAGATTGCTTAACATAGTAATCACGAGTCTACTTGAGATGGTTGGTAAGAGGCCTTACTTTTCAATTCTTATGGTGTTTTTTTTTCTTGATGAGTGTAAGTTCCTTAGGGTTTTAGATTATGGTTTCAATGATCTGATTAAGTAGCGTTTTGAGACATCAGACATCAGGTCAAGGTTCATTGTTGTGAATAGTGAGTTGCAATTTTGAGTTACTGAAACAACCTCCAAGTATTGGTGAGTTCTATCTCCTCCTCATCTTAATTATAGCGGATGATATTTTACAAAATCAAAAGTCTTTGTAGTATTGGTATGAGAACTCACAAAGAAATTTGTGGCATCAAATACAACTCATCCTCACTCATCGCGTTAGCAAAAAGAGCGTAATATGGAGACAGCTCCTCCTGAAGGTTCAGACTCTCTTCTCTGTCTTGCTCTAGATACTCTCGGTCGGATATAATCCTTCTTTCTTTTTCTGAAAGAGCCTTGAGTCTAGCATTCCAAGTCTGATCGTCAACAAAGATGAAGGACAAAAAAAGGGATCCTACCTTGTAGTTGCTGAGTTTTTTCTCTTTCCTATTCTGACAATAATAAACCGCAGTCTAGGAGTGGATTGTCTTACTCTGAGGATTGAAAGAAATCTAATTCTATTTGTTCATTCGATCTAACCGCTTCCTTCCCTAGCAATTATGGGTGAGAAATGGTTCTTGCCAGTGAGGATTTGTGCCGAGAAAGAGCATTCAAGCTTAGCTTTCTACCTTGGTAAAGAAAAAGAGCACCCTCCCGATCGACCTTTGTTTACGAGTCCTCCCTTCTATGTTGGCAGCTACCCGTGATTCTTACTGTCTGATCGAGCTGATATCTAATCGAGGAATAAGGTAAAATTGTTATTTGTTGCCCCTACCGAAAATAGTAGCCTTCCCACGAGGGGTCTTTCTTTACTCAGCCACAGAACTTCTCAACAGTTGCAATTAGGTAAAACCAAACAGAGGTCTAGGCAATGTGCAGCCAAGAAAAAACCTATGGCGGTGGCAAATCCCGACTTCGTAACTGCCGAAGCTAGAGATTTGCGAGTCATGCCTGATATGAAACTCAATCCAAGTCCTGTTGCAAACATTTTATTTGTCGTCTGATCTATCTGATACTTTATGCAACCTTCATAATTGGCAGATAAACTCTCCTTGCATGAATATGATTTATAACTTAAGTAGAGTTAGAAAACCATGGAACTGCTGGTGTTCGTTATTTTTCTTCAATTTTTTCTCAACTCCTCTTTTTTTTAAGCTCTACTCAACTCAGCCTTTGTCCCAGCTACTTGGGGAATTCCTCTTTCTCGTATATAGTCTCTGTATGCTTTGATATTCATTCTCGCCTATTCTCTTCAAAATGGAAAATAAAAATAAAAATACTGAAGTGAGGAATATATAATTTTGTTATAATCCCTATGTTAGACAAGTTGTTTTGTAAGTCAAACATCAACTCCTTTTGCATCAGTGACTAACTCAATTGGAAAAAAAATTGAGGTGTTCATATACTGCACCTATTGCGTTGTTGCTGGAAGTTGCATTCATCTAATGTATCATCCATTAAAAACATTAGAGCAATTTATAAATATAGAAAAGAAAAAAACATGATTTTAAAAAGTTTGACCGGTCAAATATGTTTTATTTATATATTTGTTTTACAAATGGAGTACTTTTAGTTTCTCTTTGGCAGTCAAATCTTTGCACATTTTATGGAGAATTAGTATCTGTGTCATCATTAGATGTATTGGTATCTTTTTGCAGTTCATTATATATAAGGAATTTGCAAGAAGCTGATTTAAAGAGTAAAAGTTATGAGATAAGATCATAAGAACCTCAATAAGGCTAATTGTGTACTTTTCAGGCTGATTATAGATGAAATTATGTAGACTTGACAATGCCGAAAACTACCCCATTAATTGAATAACTCTTGCTATGATTGAATCCTTCAATATATACATATACTCTTGCTACAATATATAATTTCACCCAACATACAAGAGTTTGATTTGCATGTCAAATGAAACGTACTTGGCTCAGTGAAACCTTGTCCAAGTTACATTTTTTTCTATTCAAGTGTTTTGGGAATTTGTTCACAAATTTTGCATCTGAGTGGCATATATATAATTTATCTGAGCAGATAAAAGCTTTTTCTGGAAGCCATAGCACAGCTATAAGCTGAATTTCAATCAGATTGTCATGCAACTGTTTGGTATATACATTTTTATAATATTGTATAAACTAGAGGATGTTCTTTACGTTGACAGACGATGATTAGTAAAGCTTAACCTGTTTGGACTGGTGATGTAGTAGTACTATAGTATATTTCAGTTATCTCAGCTGACTTCTTATGCATAGTTAAACCTCAGAAAGAAATGTATGTATGCTCATAGAGAAGATAGTTATCGAGAACCTGACCTTATACTAACAATTGCAATGATTAGTTGACTAATCATAGGTAGTGCTGAAACTAATGATGATTAGCGATGTTGGACAGTTACGGTGATAGAACCCTGTCACCATAAGCTAGGATATTTCTGTGTTTGTCTTCCCAGTACAAATAGTGTTAAGATCTTATCCCTAGACTGCTAGACAGTTTTCACAAATTAGTATAATTCTAAGAAGTTAGAAAACCTACTGTTGGTGTTTTTGTGACCAAATAAGTTTTTGGTTGATAAAGGAATGCATAATGAGCAAGTAAGAATAAGTTAATTCATTAGTGGTCAAATGGACAGCCCAAAGCTTCTGCCACTGCATGGTTTGGGAAGGGTCTTGAAATGTCGCAGTAACTACGTAAGTCCAGTGTTTTTGTAGTTGAAACCTTGATGTCCTGATCTAAATAGAGCATTGTAACCCTTGCAATTGTACGTCTGTACGTGGCTGTAAGAGTTCTAGAGCAATTAGGTTTTGCAATGATGTCCATAAGTGACAAATATAACTTTACTTCTTAAAAGTAACCATAGCACGCGCGAGTAAACATGTTCCTTTATCATTCTGTAGTTTGTTTAATCTTTGATCAAAAGAATATCCATTCACTGGTGGCAAACGATATGCTTCAGCTTTGGCACATTGGTGCTCTCAAGGAATCTGTTATTAATCTGCATTAAATGTTTGGCTAATTCTGTTCAGTAATTTTCTTTTCCCCTTTGATTTAGTTGATTGACATGACCCTGGTCTGATTCTGTTTTTAATCTGCATTAAGATGTACCTCTGTTCAGTAATTCTCATCTCTTAAGAACTAGGATAGTTAAATCCAGCATCTTGATGGTACTTTAAAACCACTTATTTGTTACATGCAAACTGCATTTCTTGATTGGATCGGCTCCTGTGGCATCCTAGTTCGAGCTTCCTAGCTTTTATTCCTTTCTTGGTTCCCTGAAATGTTAATATTGAAAAGGGCCTCATTGTGCTTGTTTAGATACGAGGACTTCTTTGTTCCTAAAAAGAAAGTTGATCCGAAGACAAAACGTAAATGGATTGAAGTAGATGAGGATTTAGACTTAAGTGATGAGGAAGGTGATGATATGGATTCTGGTAATAAGGTAGTGTGATGCTTTTTATATCTCTACATATTGGTGTTTATACTGGTACTTTAAGTGCATTTATTGATCATTTATTGAAGCATTCTTGTTTTCTTCCAATTTTGGTCCTAAAAAGAAGAAAACTGGTCAGAAGACAAAACCTAAATTGATTAAAGCAGATGAGGATTTGGGTGATGAGGAAGATGATGATATGAATCTTGGTAGTCAGGTAATGTGATACTTTTTATATCTCTACAGATTGTGTGCTGTTTATACTAGTACTCTTAGTGCATTTATTGATCATCTATTGAAATGTTCTTGTTTTCTTCCTATTTCATCTTCAGAAGAATGAACCTTTTTCAACTCATGAGAAGGAGCTAGAGAAACAGCGTGCCAAAATAGAGGAAATGGAGAAAGCAAACTTGGAAACCAAAACATGGACCATGCAGGGGGAGGTAATAGTTCTTATCTCCAATCATCCGCCCTAGATAATCAACTGTTCTTATTTCCCCGATTGTTTTATGGATTTCTGATTGCCCTGATGTTATAAAATACGAGTTGAAAATTAAATAATTGGATCAGGTGGTAGGTAACTGCTGCTAAAAGGCCAAAAAATAGTGCATTAGAGGTTGATCTTGATTTCCAGCGTAATGTGAAACCAGCGCCTGTAATAACCGAGGAGGTTACTCAATCCCTTGAGGATCTCATTCAGAAACGAATTTCTGAGGTGACCCTTTTCCTTCTTCAATTTAAATTTCTCCAATGGCAAGTTAAATTTAAAGTCATGTTTTCATGATTTATATCATCAGTCATCCCATCCTTCCTGTTAATTTTTAAATTGACAATGATGTTCCTGTAGTCCTTGTCATGTATATTTGAATTAACTTGAGATATGCTGATGTCTTCTATGTTGTGTTGAAATGTTACAGACCTTGCATCACTGCACGTCTTCTATTGATTGATAACTGTTATAAATTTTCGATTATCCAGCAGTAAGTTCTCATTCATTTAAATTTGTTTATGTCTGGTTAAAATTATTGTACTGGCTTTGTTCAGAGTAAGTATAAAAGTTGCTTCATAGTTCTTCTAATGTCTTGAAACAATAATTTTAGGACCATCGAGATGGTGTTAGAGCCACGTGTTTCGGATTTTGGCAGACCAATAAATGTTGGATTTTCTTTTAATTTTTGATTCTATAAGGGATAAAACTCATTAGTTTTAAATGTATTTGATTATTAAGGTACTTGATCTATTATCTGCTTTTCAAATAATATGCTCTTACAATAATTTGAAGCAACCAAGCAACCTCCCTTTACTTCCAGTTTAATCATTTGAATTCTTTCTCACAAGTAGCTATAGTGCGCTGTATGAGATGAAACATTCCCCCCTCCTTCTTCGTCAATGCAGCTTAAGATAAATAACAGAGTGTGTTCATGCCCTTCATCTTTCCTCCATATAGCTCTCTCTAATATTAAACGTTTTTGCTGTCATACTATCAGGGGCATTTTGATGATATTCACAGAGCGCCTAGTTTACCTTCGAAGGCGCCAAGAGAAGTGAGGGAGTTGGTAATATTCAAAAAATTTTTTCAGAAATGTCCCATCTATGTTCCATTATGTTGGATTTGCTTTCCTACTATGAAGGCATGCATTGATAACTTTGTAATATTTTGTTAATGCATGATGAGAATAAGAGCAAGAAGGGCCTAGGTGAAATTTATGCGGTTATATCTTCATTAATGCAATCATTGAACTCTCAGTTGTCCTCTCCTTGGAAAATTAAAATTATGTGATTATTTTTCAATTGATTGTTTTATTTCATTTATTTTTTCAGGTTGCTTTTGGGAAAATCGCAAGATGTCGTTCGATGCACATTGGTCAAAAATTATCATCAAGCTAGCATTTGCTTTTGTTTTTTATGATCTACTAGTTTGTAGTTTAAACTAGTTGAGACGATATTTTTATATTTCAAGAAGTTGCATGTAGGTTGGTTAATTGATCTTAGGATCTAGTAGATTGATTCTTTTGGTAAACAATCAACTTTATTAACAGATTGATGTAATGATTATCTTTTATTACTAATGATATCTTCCTTTACTAAATTTTTTTGTTTGTTGTATTGACGAAAATGATAAGTGTATAATTCGTTAATAGAATGCATATATCAATACAAGAAATTATTTTTTAGAGCGGTGGAAGTCGACCTTAATAAGTTTTCCACAAATTTTTCCAATATTACCCGTCACTATTTTTTGTAATTTCCCACCAAAGTGTTGGCGCCAAAACATTTAGGACGTCAACAATCGGTCCTTTTTGTTTTCCCACCAAAATTTTACAACCAAATGTGCTGGCGCCAAAACATTTAGTACGGCAACAATCTGTCCTTTTTGTTTTCCCGCCAATTATTTAAAACGTTTTGAAACGTATTAGGGTCGGCAAAAATTTCGTCCTTAAAAACCTTTAGGGACGGCTCGTCGTGTCCCTAAAACATTTAGCACCCATATTATTTAAGCCCCCATTTTTCCGTCCCTATGGCCGTCCTAAATACTATTAGGGACGGCAAATGGACTTTTAGGGACGGCAAATGAGCGACCCAAATACTCTCTTTTCTTGTAGTGGTTCCTTACAATCATACCTCGGTGGAAAAATTCTAAAAATCATGCCTTAAATTAATGAGCGACACCCAAAATTTTGAGCGACACCCAAAACATTTTACCGACACCCCAAAATATTTGAGCGACGCCCAAATTTTTTTGCCGACACCCCAAAATTTTTGAGCGACGTCCAATTTTTTTCCCTGACGCACAAATTGAGATATTGGCTTTGTGTGAGTGTCTTTCCTTAATTAAGGGTATTTTCGTCATTTTTCCCCAAAAAATTACAATGTAGCAATTTAAAAAAATAATGATGAATTTTTACGATTATAATTTCACCTCATGGTACCGATCCGGTTATCACCCTTTTTCTTTTCCTTTACCGCATTTTCTCAACATTCAAACACAGCGAAACCCGAGCTCACGAAAAACTTGGACCCTAAGAGCAGGCCAACGGGGTATCTCCTCCCAATCTTCATCTCCAATGGTGGTTTTTAATGAATTTTTTAGAAAATCAACGAAAGATTTGAGGGGGAAAAAACCGAGAAGAACCCAACCGACGTCAAATCCAAGGCATGAGCTACCTACCCACTTCCGAGTACCCATTTTACATGCTCTAAACATAATTAACCCCTTTTTTCGAGTACCCCACCGTTCTAGCTTAAACTTTGAAATAACCACGAGTTCACCACTTGCCAATTCTAGAGGTTAGGTCAAAACAACCAAAACCTAGTATTTCTCTTAGTAACATGATTGATTCAACATTTCTAATAATAGAAAGAAAAAAAAGGTCAAGGAGAAAAACAAGCAACACCTCACAATTCACTTAACAACAACTATAAAACTAACCATAGCTATTAACGAACAAACCAAGATAAAAGTGAAAATCAACCCAATGCTCTGATAATCTCTGCCTTCGTTTCCATCCTTTACATCGCTTTTGAGCATATAACACTTATCAGTGAGGTGGTCACTGCTACGATAGTACTCGTAATACTGAGAGTGATCCCATGTGCTTGGTAGCCGTTTTGGAGGTGTGGCACCCCGACCCGAATTTCAATGCGAAACCCCAAGTCGGACCACCCAAATAAACACAAATACAAGCATGCGCAAGTAGGATTATAAAATTCATGTGGCGCAACATCGCATACGAATAACAACTCGGCTACACTTGGCCGGAAATAACTTAAAATAAACAAGTCATCGGCGACGTTACAGCCGGAACCCAACAACTACTCCTACAAATTTAACACATGCATATAATATAACCTCAACGGCCACAACATGCCAGAGACAACACAACTATAATATCATAAAAGAGTGTTAAGCGGAAGTAACTGTAGTGAACCATTACTATATAAACAAGCTCGACACATAAGTCGGAATACAAAAGATTATAAGTATCAAGTAGTTAAGTTATACTACAACAACAAAATCCCAAGACAAGTCTAAATGACTTGCTTCCCAACGTCCTTGCCAAAATAGAAGACTAGCTACAAAACCCAAAAGAACAACCTTCTAGCTCGCAAGCAACCAAACACGGGTATGGCGAATCTAGCGCGAACCGTCTCCTTGGCTCGGATCTAAGGAAAACAAAACAAACAAATAGGGTAAGTCATAAAGACTTAGTAAGTTACCAAAATGCATGTTCATGTTATAGCATGGCATTTATCACAATTATGGTGTACATGATCATCATATAGCACTTAGCACATTGTTCACGTAAGTGCGTAAAATAAATCATACAAGTAGGATATGATATAGTCACGGCCGCCGTAGCTCCCCGCAATAAACTTTGTTATGGTTCGTGCCATCGATGTTTTGTGAATTCATCGACTTGTATCGAGAACCTACTCGATTTAATTAGCAGCCAATGGCGCACGTATTGATACGGCAAATGGGCTACTTCCCCATTGCTGCCCACAGTGGAGGTGTGTGTAAGGTCCCAGGTGCGGCGATCCATAGCGAGCAAGAATCTCACAATTCGTGAAGGAGATGCATCGTCCCACCCTGACGTAATAAACAAACCAAATAATGCCAGCTGGACTCAATGTGATGCACAAGTAGATATTTACTCGTCATAAACCAAATATGGATTGAATTCGACAAGAGCGAACTCATCCGACCAAGTAGGTTATTATTCTCTACAAAAACACATCAAGGCAATTAATTGCTCAAAACCAATCATTCATAACAACTTGTTGTAAACAATTAAGCTAAGCTCATATTTGAGTAAACCCAATCAAACGGTGTCCAAACTTTGTAGGGATTGAAATTAATGTTCAACATGTTCAAATCTTCCCTAGAGTCGACTCCGTTGAGTCTTTACTATAAATTCCCAATTTTGGAGAAATTGAAGCTATGTGCTTCATAACCCAACCTAAGCCATTTCTAAGTTCATCTAGGTCATAAATTCACCAAGGCATTGCAATATATTTCACATTCATCATAGAGTCCAATTTTGAGGATAAATTTCATAACAACATACCAACACATCATATAGGCTATAATTAGGGCATTCTCATATAGCACCACTTCAAACAACTCATAACATCAATGTATCTAACATGTTCATAATCTCAAATAGACAAGATGAAAGAGTGTTACAATCTTTGATAAACATGAAATCATCCTATGCATGCTTCTAACAAGCTCATACTTTCAAAACACAAGATGAAGGCATAAGAAGCATATATGTGTCCTCATTGACCTCATACACCATAAGCTTTGTTTCGTTAGGGTCAATGAGAACTAAAACAAAGAAGAAGAGAAGTAACTTACCTTCAAACCCCAATCAAGAAAGAAGAACGAGAAAGTAATCGGTTGGAAGAAATCTACTCGTCGAGCTCTTCGAGTCTATAGCTAGGGCTTGAGCAATGGAAGAAGGAATGAAGGAGGACCAAGAAGAAATCTTCAAGAAGCCATGGGAACCCTCAAGAACTCTCTCTCTCACGTTTTTGAAAAAGACTTCAGCAAATGACGAGTCCCCAGGTTGAGTTGTGGTGTTAGAGAAGTCAAATGTCTAGTGGGACAAGTGTCAACATGTCATGTCCCTTTAATCTGATTTTGGCTTAATCATCCAACTAAAACACTCACTAAACCACTCTTAAAATATGTTAATGATGTTAGGGTATAAGTAATGAGGGTTAGGGAGGTTTAGGTGGGGTTTAGAAAGAGTTTTGGGTAGGGGTCGAGTAAGGGTACGTGCGCATCGACCGTCGATCTGTAAACCCTCTGTTTTTCCGGAAATCGTCTTTGTTCGGTTGTGGAGGCCGAACATCCTTCATAATGTTCGGCTGTTGTGGCCGAACAATGCCCAAAATGTTCGGTTGGTAGGTTGGAACACTTCCTCAGGCCAAACGGTAGGTCAAACAGGTCCAGATTTGCACGTATAACGCGTATAAGGCATAAACAACTCAAAGAAGCAATGGAATGAGTACCAAGGGTCATAAAACAATGATAAAAATGTAAAACAATGATAAAAAAGGTCTCTCAAAGTCTTGGCTAAGTCTAAAAGATCAAAGCCCGAGCAAGAACAAGCCAAACTAGAGCATAAAAGGCAATAGGCGTTCGATACGGCAGTTATGGCTCGATCAAGGAATGCAATTAAATCAAACATGTTAGGGATACTACTAGAATGTTAAATACACTTTCTAATCATGATAAACAAGTATAGAGGATAAGTTATACAAGTAGGTATCGGGTTCTAACGAGGCAAGCACACAATGCTCATGCAAGAATTCCGGGGTGTTACATTCTCCCCTCCATAAGGAATTTAGTCCCTAAATTCTTACCAAGTCCATTAAACAAATGTGGATGCTTCTCGCATCTCCGCTTCCGTTCCCAAGTCGCTTCCTCAATGTTGTGATTCCTCCAGAGGACTTTAACTAAGGGAATTTTCTTGGTTCGTAGCACTTGCTCTTTGGTATCCAAAATCTTCACGGGCTTTTCAACATAGGACATATCCGGCTCAAATGTTATCTCCTCATATTCAAGTACATGGGATTCATCCCTCATATACTTTCGCAACATAGAAACATGGAAGACATTATGAATCTCCGAAAGTGAAGGCGGCAATGCAATTCGATACGCTAAGGACCCAACTCTCTCAAGAATCTCGAATGGGCCAATGTATCTCGGTGTAAGCTTCCCTTTCTTGCCAAATCTCTTTGTACCCCTTCTTGGTGACACCTTCAAGAATATGTAGTCTCTCACTTGGAACTCAAGATCCCTTCTACGATTATCCGTGTAACTCTTTTGTCGACTTTGAGCGGTGCGCAATCTATCTCTAATCAACTTCACGCCCTCAACCGATTGTTGCACTAACTCGGAACCCCAAAGTTTTGCCTCTCCAACTTCGTCCCAACAAATTGGTGATCTACACTTACGCCCATACAATGCTTCATACGGCGCCATCTTAATGCTCTTTTGATAGCTATTATTATACGCAAACTCCGCCAAGGGTAAATGAGAATCCCAACTTCCTTTAAAATCCACGGCACAAGCTCGAAGCATATCCTCCAAAATCTGAATCAACCGCTCAGACTGACCATCCGTTTGAGGATGAAAAGCTGTGCTGAAGTCTAATCTGGTCCCCAAAGCCTCTTGCAACGATTGCCAAAATCTGGATGTGAACCTCGGATCTCTATCGGACACAATACTCACGAGTACGCCATGAAGTCTCACGATCTCCTGAATGTATAAGGCTGCCAACTGAGTCAATGAATAAGTGATCGCAATCGGAATGAAGTGTGCAAACTTAGTCAATCTGTCAATTATGACCCAAACTGTATTAAACCCTCTACGCGTGCGCGGTAACCCTGTCACAAAATCCATGGTAATGAACTCCCATTTCCACTCAGGAATCTCAAGTGGTTGTAGAAATCCCTTGAGGCCTTTGATGTTCAGCCTTAACCTGTTGACAAGTCAAACACTTCGATACATACTCCGCAATTTCCCTCTTCATGCCTTTCCACCAAAATTGTCGTTTCAAATCCAAGTACATCTTCGTGCTCCCCGGGTGAATGGTGTATCTCGTTTTATGAGCCTCATCAAGAACTTGCCTCTTCAATTCATTATTAGCAGGGACACAAATCCTTCCTCGAAATGTCAAAGTACCCTCGCTATTAATCACAAAATCAGGTGATAAATTCTCAGCCAACCCATCCATAATTTTCTTCAGCTCCGGATCATTCCCTTGCGCTTCTTTAATCTTCCCAAATAAAACTGGCATAGCACGAACATTTGCAAAAATCACACCTCTATCATAAATGCTAGGACCCCAATCTCGCAAATCTTCCAACATTTTCCATTCTCTAACCATCATACAAGACATGTGAACTTTCCTACTCAAGGCATCCGCTACCACATTTGCCTTCCCCGGATGATACAAGATAGTACAATCATGATCCTTTAATTTCTCCATCCATCTTCTTTGCCTCATGTTCAACTCCTTTTGAGAAAACAAATACTTCAAACTTTTGTGGTCGGTGAAAATCTCAAACTTAGCCCCATACAAGTAATGCTTCCATTTATGCAACGCAAAAATAATCGCAGCCAACTCCAAATCGTGCGTTGGATAATTCTGCTCATGAGTAGACAACTTCCTCGACGCATAGGCGATAACTCTACCATTTTGCATCAACACACAACCCAAACCTTCCTTAGAAGCGTCGCTATAAATCACAAAATTATCTCCTTCAATAGGCAAGGCTAAAATAGGTGCCGACGTCAACCGCTTCTTAAGCTCTTGGAAACTAGCCTCACATTTCTCACTCCAAACAAATGGTGTATTCTTTTGTGTCAATCTAGTCATAGGAGTCACAATTCGAGAAAATCCCTCAATAAATCTCCGGTAATAACCCGCTAGACCCAAGAAACTCCGAACCTCCAAGAACTGAACTAGGCCTCTTCTAATTCATCACCGCTTCAACCTTGGAAGGATCAACGGCTATCCCGGCGCTAGAAACGATATGCCCCAAAAATGATACTTCTTCAAGCCAAAAGCACATTTACTAAACTTCGCATAAAGTTGTTTCTCCCGAAGAATAGACAAGACAATGCTCAAGTGTTTCTCATGCTCCTCCCGAGATTTCGAATACACTAAGATGTCATCAATAAAGACTACCACGAAACAATCAAGATAGCTATGAAAGACACGATTCATCAAGTCCATAAACACCGTTGGTGCATTCGTCAACCCAAACGGCATCACTACAAATTCAAAGTGCCCATATCTAGCGAAAAGCCGCCTTTGGAATGTCTTCCTCTCTAACCTTCAATTGATAGTAACCCCATCTCAAATCAAGCTTAGAATACACAATCAACCCTTGCAATTGGTCAAAAAGATCATCAATGTGGGGTAGTGGGTATTTATTCTTAATGGTCACCTTATTCAATTCCCGATAATCTATGCATAACCGCAAACTTCCATCTTTCTTCCTCACAAATAAGACCGGTGCTCCCCTGCGACACACTCTGGCTTAATAAAGTCAATCTCCAAGAGTTCTTGCAACCGAATTTTCAACTCTTTAAGCTCCATGGGTGCCATCCTATACGGTGCCTTAGAAATCTATGTGAAGTCCCCTGAATAAGCTCAATACAAAATTCTATCTCTATCGGGTGGCATAGCATGGCCTGTAGAGAATACATCGAAATTCACATACCACCCAACCTCTTCTAATTTCGGTGAAGACTCTTCTTATCAACAACGCATGCAAGATAGCCCGCTGCTACACCTTGTGACAATAACTTTCAGCCCCAGTTGTAAATGAAATGCAAGCCAATCGATGCATGATCACCCACAAATGTACGGGCACACTCGGCATAGAAAAAGTAACCCGCTTTGTGGCAGTCAACTAAAGCATGATAATCATAACCAGTCCATTCGAGAATCACATCAAAAT
>JABEVN020002804.1:0-20315 GCA_013146195.2 Codonopsis lanceolata
GGGGCGGAGCACCCATTTCCCGAGAACCCACAAGGGCGACTGGCTGGGAGATCGCTTTTATTTTAATAAATAAAAATGGAGGGCTAGACTCGAACCAAAACTTTTTTTTCTTTGTTTCCGCTAAAGTATGCTTGTTATATTAATTTAAACAGCTTGAATATTATGCTCCTTTAACATCCGTGTCTATATTGTATATGATCCTCCATCTTGCAAATAGCTTCATTTCAAACACTGTTACATATACTTGAAAATATTCGTTTTTTCAAAAAAAAAAATCAAAAAAAATTATATATATAATATATATATTATATATATATATGTAATATTTTTTATATTTCCTGGGCAAAGACAACAAAAGGGCTCGGGCTTTATTTTAAAATCTTTCCATTTTCTGCATTATATTATTTTATTCTCATATTCATTGCATATATATATATATATATATATATATATATATATATATATATATATATATATATATATATATATATATATATATGCATTCATCGCATTTTATTTTGGGAGGGATCATTTTCTAGAAATAGATAGATTCCCCGCTTTTCTTTCTATTTCTTGATGGTATGCTTGTTCTGCCCGCTTAAGCTAATAAGCCGAAAATCCACAACAACAAGAAGACATGCTATATCTGCTTTTATTTTCTATTTCTATATCTAAAAAAAACTTTTTTGCTCTTTTAGATACCGCACACACACGCACATGCATATAAATATATTCGAATCTACTTCCTACACCATGGCTTCTACCCCTGCATAAGCCAACGTTAGATCGCATATAGATTCTCAGACACTTCAAAGACCGACCGGTTTTTGCATTTTAAATTGTGGGTCGCCCCCAAAAAAAATGTGCGCAAGTCAAAAAAAAAATGTGCGCAAGTCAAAAAAAATATGCAAGTCAAAAAAATGCGCAAGTCAAAAAAAATACATGGGGCTGATTTATTATTTTCTAATGCTCGACCTAGACCATTTCGAATGGTGGATCCCTGAAGAGTATAGGCCCTTCGCCTCGGGATCATCCGATCTCTGGGAGTCGAAGGCGTGTGGAATACGTTGGTCCTATACTCGAGAAAGAATCCACTGTTCCAGTGAAAGTCCCGAGACCTGCCAAAATTAAGGTGTGCTTATCCGTCAATAACTTGTAGGGATAATAATAATTAATAAAATATACTAATAAAGGCACGCTGCAGACTCCAAACCCGAAAGCCTTCACCACCTTTCTCTGATACCTCCAAACCCATTTTCCTCATAAACCCGGCCCAAATATGGAAAGGCGCAGATAGTATCGGCGCCGTTGATACGGGAAATAGTGCGTAAATCGTAACGTAAGGTATCAATATCATATCGCATAAGGGCGTAATCAATCAAGACGCATATAAAATACAGATCCGAGCAAGATGGCGTGCCAGTAAAAGTGAGGTAATCTCTTCCCCGCAATCCCCAAGAAGCATCAACCTTCCATGTTCCTCCAAATCCAACTTCCCACCAAACACCAACCCACCAAATACCTATTATTACCAAAATTTTAACCCTTTTTCATCACACCCTCCTTATCCAAATTCCATAATCCTTATCCAACCCAATATCCCTATCCAACCCATAATCCATATCCACCCAAAATCCTTATCCAACCCAATATCCCTATCCAGCCCAAAATCCATATCCTACCCAAAATCCATATCCCCGCCTCCAATATCCTTATCCAACACAATATCCATATCCCACCCAAAATCCTTACCTTGCATTAACACAAGCAAATCTGAATTAACCCAAACCTTCCCTAAGCCAAAGATATACCAAAACTCCAACTTTCCCGCCCGCCAAAATGGAGGCTGACATCGAAAATTTGAAAACCATGATGCTTAAAATTCTAAACCAAGAAGTTTCTAATGGAAATTTGGGAGACAGCTACCTGGGTATGATGGATGAAGGCACTTAAAAAAAAAAAAAAAAACTCCCCATTGCTGAGTTTGAGTTATTTCTAATAAGCCTCTCGTAACTAGTATACTACGACCCGGCCCGCTTTTGACGCCCGCAGATCTCGGTGGACCGCTTCGATATATTATCCTATTCCTTTCTCTAGCTTTACGGATTGGTCATCTACCGATCCGCTCCATAAAATTGAGGATCTCAAACCCTGTGTCCTCAATAATGTAATAAACCCCTGCGGTTTGCTTTTTAATAATAATCTAAATGTCTTTGCTTATTTCTTAGTTGCACCTATATTAAAAGACACATTAAATCATTATAATAATGAGTCATTTAATAGGACCCAAAAAAAAAAAATTATTTGCTTGAGCTTGTAAAGTCGGGCCGAGCACCAGAACAACATCATTCATCAACAAAGAATCAAGACCGATCCACTATCAACTGGGCCGGGACAATGAAGTCAAAATCGGCAACCACCGCAAGGATAACACTCATGGATCTCCTCAAAGAGTTCGTGGACATGTTTACCTAGTCCTATGAAGATGTGTCGAGGGTAGACCCAGCCATAATCAAACACCGGATCCCCACATGTCCGGATGCTCAGCCAATCAGACAAAAGCTCCGCCGCATCAAGCCAGAATGGTCACTACAAGCTAAAAAAAAAAAGAAAGCATGAAACAACAGACGTCAACTTCATTCGGGTAAAAAAAAAACACACAAGAAAAAAAAAAGAAAGGAAAAGTAAAAAAAAAGAAGAGAAAGAAAAATACCCGATCAAGGCGTCGCCCAATATAGTGACCATTCCAAGCCCAACAGAAGGTCTGCGGATGCGCATAAACTCCCGCGACCTCAACAAGGTGTCGCCCAAAGATAATTTCCCTCTACTCAATATCAATATTGTGGTAGACACAGTTGCTGCTCATAAAGTCAGATCCTCCGCCGACAGCATGCTGGGCCATAGTCAAATCAAAGGCAGCAGGAGACCAAGAAAGGACCACATTCACCACCCCTTGCGAGACCTACTGCTATCATGTCATGCCGTCTGGGCTAAAAAAATGCTGGGGGCTACTTATCAAAGGCTGCTAGCCCTCTCTTCCACGATGTGCCGTATATTGTCAAAAGATCCGGTCGGGAGATGCCGTACTCCTCACAAGCCAGGACAGAAGACCTTGTTCAGCCCTCCAATCTCAACAAGCTTCAAAGGTATTATGCTCGAGCCACCCTATTTGACAAGTGTTTCCCTCTCCACCCGCTTAGGCCGAAAATCCGAAAGGGCGACCTAGGCAAAAGTTAGGGCATATAAAAAAAACAAATTAAAAAAAAGGAGAAATAAGGGCTCGCTAGGTTGAAAACCCGAAAGGGCGGCCTAGGCAAAAGTTAGAGCAAAATAAAAATATATATATCAGGAGAATAAGGAGAGGGAAAGCACTTTTTGAAACATCGGCATCCTACCTCCAGTCTTCAGCATGCAAGGGGCTCGACTGACAGAAAAAAGAGAAAAACCACGACAGAAGCTCACAGCAAAACACTAAAATATGAAATTTTCGAGTCCTAAGGTGCAACTTAGGAATAATTGCTAAAGAAATTTAGATTATACATTAATTGTCTGTACATATCTATTATTGCCTATACCCCCTTTGTTTCCCCCAGAAACTATCCCTTCTTTTGCAGCCTAAGCCCCAAGGTGGTCCATCAGTACATGTGGCATCCGCCCGGTCGGGCTCATATACTTCTTCTGCAAGGCACAGAAAAGGCTCAGTCTCATCAGAATGAGAAGCACCAGAAGTGTCCTCGTCCTATTCATCATCTGCGTTGCCATTATCACGAAGCAAATGGGCGACTTGGATTCCGCCCATTCACTGCTGCTCTGTCTGATTGTGAAAAGAAATGCAGGGGCTATGAGAATAGCCTTATGCCAAGTGTGGCCCTGCAACAATCATATGGCCAAGAACAAGAGAGAGGTATCTGCCTTTTCCTTTCCCCGCATATCACAAAAAAAAAAAAAAAAAAAGAGAAAGAGGGAAGACTGTTCAAACCCGAAGGTATATTCCTTTAAAATCCATTTTTGGAGATACAGCGTGCCATTACCTGTTAGGTCGGTATAGCTTTGCTTTGTGAGTGCGTCTTGAGTCTGCATGTTTTCTTTATTTATTTTGCATCATATAAAATTAGATTGCATTGTAAATGTTTGTACAGGTTCTTTTTTTCAAAAAACAAAAAAAACAAAAAAAACAAAAAAAAAATTTATTTATGTATTGTCTTGCATCTAGATAAACGTTTCTGCATTATAGGCATTGTAAAAATACATTTTGCATCTTAAAGATATGTACTACATTTTGCATTATTGCATGCATGATAGAATAAAGAATATTCATGCTTCATATTAATAAACATCTCATAATTTTTAGACATCACATTTGCATTAAATAAAGTAGTACATGCATCCGACAAAGATTTGCATTTATCATCCAATAAGCTGCATTAGGGGTGCGCTAAAAAGAAAATAAAATGCCACCATTCATGAAAATAAATATTCTCATGGCATTCACTATATCCCTGCATCATAAGCATGCATCATACAGCCTCATTTGCATTTATAGTATAAATCATGCATAATAAGGTCAAATGGTGACCACTAGTTTAATCATGCATCGTAAGAATAAATTACACGCATCATTGCTTAATTGCATCATTTAGGCATAAATAGGACATGCATAAGCATTAATAATAAAGTCAGGAATGCTTCAAAAGTGTCAAACAGTGTCAAAATCTGGCAAATCAGAAGGATATCCAGGCAGGAAAAAAAACAACAAAAACAAAAAAACAAAAAAACAAAAAAAATCGGGAGAGGGAAAATGCATGTACAAGAGAGAAAAATTTTCAGATACATGCAACAAGAAAAAATGCGCGGCAGAAGAAGAAATTTTCGGCTGAAGCTAAAGAATGAAGCGAAAAGAAAACAGCAGCAAAGAAAAGATGATTCCAGCTGATACAAAGAGATGATGCAGCAAGAAAAAGGAAGCTTCTGACCAAGGTTAGAACGAGCAGTAAAGAAAATGCGGCAGCATCAAGAAAATTTTCCAGCTAAAGCTGAAAACAAAGTGGGACAGGGGAAGAGATTTTCCAGCGAAGGTTGGAACTGTGACAAAAGAAAAATCCCCAGCAAAATGCAACGAAGGGCGGACGGAAGCGAAGTTTACAAAAAGCAACATCGGCGACAATTTGTCTTTGCATGGACACGACAAAGGTAAAGGAAAGGAAGGTATTTTCCTTTTTACAGGCATTTGTTTGATGTTTGGAAACTTTCCTTTAAGGGGTACACCAGATTGATAGGGAAAGGTCTTGTTCTCCGTTGAAGGCCGAAGTTCCTAAGGAGGCAATGCATTCCATGCATTTTGGCGTGTGGGAAACTTTCCTTTAAGGGTCACCCTGATTCATAGGGAAAGGTCTTGTTCTCCAAGAGGGCCGAGTTCCTAGGAAACAATTCATGCCGCAGCCCACAAAGGCGAGCTACGATTGGTCCGATTCCTTGGCTAAGGATACGTAGGCGCGATCTATCCGGTAGACGCGACCAAACACAGCACATTATTTACCTTTGCAGCACTTATTTGATAAAGCTTTGCATGCACTTGCTCATTTAGCATTACCACACTTGTACCGCAACACTTGCACCGCAGCATTTGGACCCCCGGCCGGCTGAATGAACTACGCCTCTGGCCTCGATTCCTTGTATAAGGATACGTGGCGACCTATTTCAATGGGCACGACCGTTGCATGAATGATGGTTTAGGTTTTGGCCGAACTACGTTTGGTCTGATTCCTTTTATTAAGGGATACGTAGGCAGCCTACATTAGTAGGTCCGACCATCAAAGCATTCAATTTGCATATCTGCTTAAAAACTGCGATAACCTGCTATAACTTACTAAAAATGTCTAGGATATGGAGGTTTGATAAATTGCTGCATTATAAGCGCTACTGCTGCATATTTCTCCTCGTTTTGAATTGAGCGAAATTGGAGAGTCTATTCTTATCAACGATGTTCGCTCTACTCAAGGTAAGCTACGGGTTACCCAGTAGACTCCATCGTTGAGGGGCTCAGACACCCCATTTCGTACTCGGTATGTGACATGACAAAAATATCAAGAACTGTTAAAACATTAACAAATGTCAAGTTACAGGGTCAAAAATGCAAAAGGACAAAGCAGGATGCGCAAAAGGGCAAATTGCAGGGACTAAAGTGTCAAAAATAGGCCAACTTTGGGATTTAGGCATGGCTACCATCAAGTTTGGGCATGGCTCCCAATTTTTTGGGCATGGAGCCCAAATTTCATGTGCTTAGCGCCCAAATTTCATTCCCACCATTGTTCATCACATTTTTGACGTAAAATGCAACTTTTCCAACGCAAGGTACAACCGTTTGCAGCACCAAAAAGGAAATGGGCGTGGCTCACATGGTATTTGGGCATGGCGCCCAATTTGATAGGGGATGGCGCCCAATTCCCTTTCTTTCAGCGCACAGTCTTCAAACAGTTGCCGCAAAGTGCAAACTCCTCAGCGCGGTGTACAACCATTTGATGCACAGTGAAGGAATTTTAATTCCGACGATGTCCCTATTTTTTCCTATAAATAGCAGAGCCCGGCTCCTCATTTCAGCACACCTTTCCTTCGTAAAATTTCTCTGCGTCCTCGTTACGCTGAAGAAATAAATAGTGAGCGATCATTTCAAAAGCCTCGAAACTCTGCCAAATCTCCTCCAAACACAATACCAACCGGTAGGAGTGAGCCTTAGCCCCCCAGCTAGGTGTCCACCTTATTTCCCCGGCCCAAAAACCATAAAGTAAGCTGTTACTCTGCCCGAGTAATAGGCTGAAAAACAACCCATATAAGTCGTTATTCCGCCTAACCAAATAAGCCAAAACCACAAAAACTAAGCCGTCATTCTGCCCGAGTGAGTGAGCCAAAAACACCATATATAAGCCGTCACGCTGCCCAAATTCACACAACACACAACAAACAACAACATCAGTAGCAGCAATAAAAGTCTCCCTCTCCCGAGAGGACAGAGCGAGCACACCCTAGGCAGTCTGTAAGTTCTATTTTAAAGTCTTTCATTTTGTAAAAGTATTATTTCCAATCCGGCCCAATGTAGATATATAAGCAGTTGTGCTGCCCAAATTTAATTAGGAAATAGTACTAAATATAACCGTTATTATGGCCAAATATTTTTAGATATATTTGTAATTATTTGTTTTATTTATTCATTAAAGTCTTTATTTATAAAAGTATTATTTCCAATCCGGTCCAATGTAAATATATAGCGGTTATCTTTGCCGGATTTAGTTAGGAAATAATACTAAATGTAATTATTATGGCCAAATATTTTCAAGTATATTTGTAATTATTTGTAAAAAAGACAATTGCAAGTCTAGTAAATAATGTAGACAAATGGATGTATTTGTAGGCGATTAATGCTTTATTTATCTGTTAAATAAATATAACAAAAAGCATACTTTAGCCAAAAGCGTTTGAGACGAAAGGGCGAGTTGGGTGCCTAGCACCTTCCCAACTCGTAACTTAGCCTCGAACCCGTTTTTTTGCAATCTCGGTTTTCTTTTTGGTTTTGCTTTATTTTTGCCTTAAAATAAAGATGGCGACTCTAAAACATTTTGGATCGGTGGGCCTCGCAACATCTTTCTTTGCACTTTCACGTTCTCCCTAAAAAGGGAGAATGGGAATGGAAAGGTGATGTATTCCTATGTCTGGTATCCCTAAACAAGGGATAACTTGACATAGAAAACCCAAAGCACCCATAGTGATCGAAATAGGCCATAAGGCTATTTTCATAAAATCCATAGTGGGGCGCCGCAACATCTTTCTTTGCACTTTCACGTTCTCCCCTAAACAAGGGAGGATGGGAATGGAAAGGTGATGTTTTCCTATATCCTGGTATCCCCTAAAAAAGGGATAACTTGACATAGAAAATCCAAAGCTCCCATATTGGATCAAAATCCACTAAAGGCAACCGAGGCGTATTCCAACGCTATTCGACAAAGACTCCTCCCGCACTTTTGATTTCGTCCTCCCTAAACAAGGGAGGCTGGAACGGGAGCAGTTGATGTCACCGCATCCGCACGTACGCGCACCCCTATCCAAGGGCGCGCGGGGCGCGGGAGCACCCATTTCCCGGGAACCCACACCATGATAAAATTGAAGCACTAACACATGTTGAGCCAAATTATGATGAGGACACATAATGAGCAGATTTTTAAATCTATCCCAAGACTCATGGAATGTTTCACCTGGTTCATTTTGGAATGACATGATTTGTTTTCTATATTCAGTAAGAGATGCATGCTTATAAAATTTACTCATGAACAAATCATATAATTGAGCCCAAGTATAAACATTATTTGGTGTTAAGTTCATAAACCATCGCTTTGCCAACTCTTTTAATGCACTGGGAAAGTATTTCATTTTAATTTGATCTTTAGTCAACCCTCCTAAAGGAAAAGTACTCATCATGTATTCGTATTCTCATAAGAAACTGACAGGATCTTCGTGAGGCATTCCATGAAAAGATGGTATCATGTTGAAATAATGACCTTTTAGTTCGAAATTCCTTACGGCATCTGGCATGACTAAACATGATGTTACTACATTTAATGAAGGTCTACTAAAGTCATTAATAATTCTTTGATTTACTACTACTTCCATATTTCTTCTTGCAGGTTCTTCTTCTCTTTGATTCCTGTTAACTGGGTTAACTGGATTTTCAGGATTTCGATTATTATTTTCTTCCATTGTGCGATCAACCAGAGGATCCTCTTGATTCAATTGTTCTTGATTATCAGGCTCAGGAGCTAGATCTTCAAGATCTTTTTGATTCTTTTTAATGTTATTTATATCTTGATTTAGTTCTACCAATTTAGGATTCAAAGATCTACGACCGTGCATAAAATAAATTAAAGCAATTTAAAAACAATTAGCTATTAAATAAAATAAAATAAAATCTTTTTGTATTTTTATTTTTATAAAAATTGAAAATTAAATTAAAAATTAAAATAAAAACTACACTACCAACAAACTATCTACGTGAACTAGCTTGTCCCCGACAGCGGTGCCAAACCTTGATCGATGTTTTATTTTAATCTTTTTTCCTTGCAAGTGGATAAGACTATTATAGAATAGTATTGGAAGCAAGGGTCGAACCCACAGAGACAAGAGATCACGAACAGTACACTTTATTGATAGCAAATTATTAATCTAAAGGGGTTTTTATAATTATTTTATTCTAGACTACTATTAATATTTTGGTGTCTAACTAATTAGCAGTAATTACAGTTATAAAGATCGTATGGTGGGTGGCAATCTAGGATTCTGAGTTTCACTTGTATCTCCTTTATGTTCAATTCATAATAATTATCATTCAATTTATTGGGTTCGTTCACTAAAGATAGATATAGTCTGTTAAACTATTGGTTCAGCCTCCATCCCCGCAACATTCATCCATTCTATATCCTAAGCACAAGAACAAGTAATCTATCTGTCACCTAGATTATGATCTATCTGTCACCTAGATCATGTATGAACTTGGCCCTAACTTATCACTCTCGTGCATCGATAGGTCCAATTTATTGTGATGGTGAGCCAGTGTACGACATATGCACATTGGTCATGCAGTTATCCGCACCTCTAGGCCTTTATTATTTGCGATTGCATTCATTTGTTCAAAGCAAAATAATATAGGGATTGATAAACACCACAATCAACAAGAATTGAATGAACATAAAGATGAATCAAAACATAATTTCAATACAAGTTACCTCCCACCTCCTAGATTATGGATGATTTAGTTCATCATTGACAATGAACAGCACATGGAGATGAACGAAAACATGATTTGATCTTCAATACGTGTAATTACACAATCTAACTATGTTATACAACCTAAAAGCTATCTAAAATCTATACAAAATTGTTTCCAGCCATTTTTCTATATCCTAGGCTTTGGCATCCGACTTCTATTTATACCCGGGAGTTGTAATCCAATCGAAACACTTGTGAAAATACGAAAATCTCGTATTCTAACCACCTTGCGTTCGCAAGGTCTGGGGTACCTTGCGTCCGCAAGGTCTCCAGATTTTCTGGCCTTGATTTTCTACCTTCTTCAATGTTACTGTCCACCTTGCGGGGGCAAGGTCTGGGTACCTTGCGACCGCAAGGTCTCCATAATGGACATCCTTCGTTTCTTCTTCATTTTTCATCTTTGGCCCTTCTTGGAATTTGCATATAAAACCCTGGAGTTTTACATATTTTCACTAAAAACCCTGAAACTTACAAAACTCACCGAAAACATATATCAGTAGCCAAAAGCCTCGTGAAATAGCATAATTTAAGTCATAGAAGCATATGAAATCGACGTATAAAATACATCGATCAGCTAGCAAGGTATTCGATCACCTGGCATTCTTCGTCCCAGACTTGGTCAGTGTCCTTCTTCAGGAGTTTGAATAATGGCTCACATATGGAGGTTAGCTGCCTAATGAAACAACTGATGTACTGCAATCAGCCCAGGAAACCTTTGACTTCAGTTAGGGTTTTTGAAAATGGCATGTTTAGGATGGCTCTTATTTTGGATGGTTCTATTTCGATGCCCTGCTCGGTTATCATAAGCCCTAGGACTTTGCCCTTGGTAACTCCGAATGTGCATTTGGTCGGGTTGAGCTTCATTTGGTGCTTCCTTCACCTTTCGAAGAATTTTCGAAGGTCTCTGACATGAGCACTATCTGTATCGTCAGAATGCACAATCATATCGTCCACGTATACCTCTACTTCTTTATGTATCATGTCGTGGAAGAGGGTAGTGGTGGCCATTTGGTATGTAGCCCCAGCATTTTTTAGCCCAAATGGCGTGACAGTATAGCAGTAGGTTCCCCAGGGGTGATGAATGAAATTTTTTCCTAGTCTTCTGCTGCCATTTTGATTTGATTGTAGCCCAGCATGCCGTCTACAAAGGATCTTACTTTGTGAGAGGCCACAGCGTCTACCACAATATCAATGTTGGGTAGAGGGAAGTCATCTTTAGGCGATGCCTTATTGAGGTCACGGAAGTCCACATAGATCTGAACCTTTCCATTGGGTTTCGAAACAGTCACTATGTTTGACAGCCAAATTGGGTATTCAACTACCCGGATGAACTTGACGTGCAACTGTTTCATGATTTCTTCTTTTACTTTCAGTGACCATTCTGGCTTGATTCGACGGAGTTTCTGCTCGACTAGCCTTGCATCGGGGTATGTTGGGATTTGGTGCTCTACTATTGCTGGATCCCACCCAAGCATGTCTTCGTAGGACCATACGAAGATGTCTACAAATTCTCTGAGTAGACTGACCAATGCTGCCCTTTCTGACCCTTGCAGGTAGCTGCCGATTCTGACCTCTTTGATTTCACCATTCAACCCCAGATTGATAACAGACAAATCTTCTTCTGACGCTATCAATCGGTGCTTTTCTTGGTGCTTGACTGACTTGGTGAGCTCAAGTAACCTTTATCGTTCGGGTCCATTTCGTTAAACGACTCATTAGTTATGTTAATTATTCGTCTTTTAACGTAGGTGCAACTAAGGAATACAGGAAGACATCAAGATTTTCATTATTAATAACAGACTGTACAAGGTTGGTTACATTATTGAGGCCCTATGGTTTTAGGTCCTTAATTTTAGGGAGCGGACCGGTAGATGACCAGTTCGTAAGGCTAAAGGAAAGAGGAGGAACAGTATATCCAAAACGGTCCACCAAGTCTGCGGGCGTCAGGAGCGGGCCTGTAGTAGTATACCAATTCTGCAGGGGGTTATCAGCAACGAACTCAAATTCAGCCGGGAGCTTTTCATAGCTAGTCCCTCCGACAATCATTCCCAGGAAACTATCTCCCATGAAGTCATCACCTAACAGGACCAAGGCACAGTCATCTTGATCTATAGTCCAGGTATTTTCAACTGTTACAGTTTTATATGCAGGGCTGCGGGGCTCCAGGGTAACTTGTTTCATTTCATTGGTGGCGAGACTGACGTCTTCGAAGATTTCCCAACCAGGGCATCTCTTCCCATTTTGGTCTAACCAGGGTTCGGGAAACATGAGATAGGCATCTGTTTCTCCTTTCTTTACAAAGTAACCATTTAGTGTTTTTCTATAGGGTTGTAGAGGAGGATCTATGTAAAGACGTTTTTGTCATTCTGCCTAGTTTTTCTCACGTTTCTGCCTCATGACTGCAGCTAACTCAGTTGGCGTAGGTTTGTATCCTAGACCAAATGGAGGGATACATTCCTTAAGTTCATTTTGGACTAGATTAATAAGCCCTTGCTGATTTCTGCCGAGACCCAGACCAGGCATGTAATTCATTTTTCGGAGCATGTTTAGTGGGACCATATCTCTGAAGACTGTGGTTTTCTTTTTGGTAATGTCAGTTTCTTGCCCATATTCAATGGTGTTGACTCTGGCTTGGGGGTTTACTTCGAAACCACTGAGGAAGATACCTGTGTCATTGTGCTCTATTTCGAGGATTGGGATGTCCCCGTTTTCTTTTTCCACGATCTTATCGGCGAGTATGATTACTATGTGATCATCATGGATAAACTTGACACGCTGACGCAATGAGGAGGCTACCCCTTTCACCCCATGGATCCAAGGACGTCCCAGCAATAGACTGAAAGTAGGAAGAATGTCTTGGACTTGGAACTCAACTGGCATAGTTAGTGGCCCAATAGTCATCATCAAAGTTACCACCCCTAGGACACATCAACTAGTGTTTTCGTATGCCCTTACTGTATGCGATGAAAGAGTCAGTTCTGATATCTTAGTCCCTAGTTTGGCTAGTGTGCTAGTGGGACATAAATTCAAAGATGAGTCGTTGTCTATCAGGACTCGAGGAACCCTTTTCTCCATGACCCCCACGGTGATATGGAGAGCATCGATGTGGTTGGTTCCTTCTCTTGGCAGATCTAGATCGGTGAACATAATCACATTCCCAAAGTGTATGTTTCTGATCATTTGGGTGAGCTCATTTAGAGAGGTTTCAATAGGGATGACTGCTTGACTTAGGAATTTGGCCAATGTGTCACGATGAGTTTTGGAAGCACATAGCAAACCCTAGATAGATGTGTTTGCTTGGGCTTTCTTCATCTGAGCTAGCAGGGTATCTTCCATACTTTTGGCCCCAGTATTCGTTTCTTTGTCTTTGCCAGAGTGGTCACCACTTTCTTGGTTTAGTTGGTATGCCCGACCAGATCTGGTAAGATGACTGACATCCCCGCCGACCCAAGTGGCTTTTTCAGTGCTGCTGGTATTTTGGCTGCCCAGGATAGTGTCCTAAGAGAGCATGTTGCAGCTAGGTTCTTTTATTGGTAAGGAAAAAGGAACAACGATATATGGTAATGGTTTTTCATTCCTTTCAAACTTGGATACACAATTTTCTTCACCAACCTCAATCATGTTGATTTGAGGTAAAGGGTTATTGACTACATTTGGCTCAGGGGGGGCTTTTTCGATAACCTTATCATCTATCAAGTCTTGGATCGTATTTTTGAGTATGTAGCACTTGTCGGTGAGGTGACCACTACATCGATGGTATTCACAATACTGGGCATGGTTCCACGAGTTAGGCAGAGGATTCGGTGGCCTGTAGTTTTCCATAGGCTTTAGCACTCCCTGTGCCATTAGTCCTTGCAATATCAAAGATTGAGGGGCTTGCAATTCATCATAGTGCCTATTTCCCTTGTTTGGACCCCTGAAATTTCTGTTGGACCATTATTTCCACCAACTGCATTGATGGACCTATCTACTCCATAGGACCATGGTACAGTGTTGTAGCTCTGGGTAGGGAAATTGGCTGATGGCATAACAGACGTATTTCCTACCATGCTGACAGTTGACCCTGATGCGGCTGTCTTCCCTTTTGAGTAGCGGGATGAATTAGGAGGTGTACCAACTTTTAAATGTCCAGTTCATATATCTTCGTCGATATGAATCCCTATCTCCACTATTTCATTGAAGTTTCCATAGGGGAGATATCGCATATGTTCTAGGTAAATGGGTTGGAGGTTTCTGATAAGCATTCTGACTGATTCAGCCGAATTAGGTATGTCTAATGTCTGAGCTATCTTTCTTTTCCACCTGACTGCAATGTCCGCACATGATTCTTTTTCTTTTTGGGTGCACGCCTCAAGTTCCCTTTTATTTTCAGAGCTAGTATTGTCTTTGTATCTTTTTAGGAATTCCTCAGCTATTTGGTCCCAAATGCCTATGGTGCTACTGTCTGCTAGCATTAGCCATTGCTTAGCTGCCCCTATCAAGGTGAGATGGAAATTGGAGGTCATAGCTTCAAAACTAGCCTCTCTTGACTACATGCCGGTAGAGTAAGATTTTAGGTGAGAGATAAGGCATCCAGTCCCATCAAATTTTTCTATGTCGGGCATTTTGAATTTTGAGGGTAGTAAAGCCGAAAGCTGCAATGTTAATGCCCGTGTAGAAAATTCCCCTTTGTTTAGGACTTTGAGCATCATTCCTTTTAGATTCTCCATTTCTGCCTCTAATTTGGTGGGAGGTGGTGTTGGGTTTTGGTATATATTGGAAGAGTTGGGAGCAACTGGGTTTAATCCTTGTGGAGGCATTTGGTAGAGGTTTTGGAGAGATGGGTTATTTGTGGGAGCTGGGTTTTGGTATATATTGGAGGAGTTGGGGGAAACTAGGTTTATTCCTTGCGGAGGCATTTGGTAGAGATTTTGAGGAGGTGGGTTATTGGTAGTTTCAGCTTGACGACCAAGATCATAGAAAGGTAGATAGGTCGTTACTTGCCCTTGCTAGGTATAGCTTATATGGTCCACATGTGGGCTATTTTGAGCGGTGCGAGCGAGCGTGACAGCCATTCAGATCAATAAATAGAAAGAAAAGCGGAGAATCTATCCATTCATATTAATTACAAATTGGTCCTAATCCCCAAAATAAAATGACATAATAAAAGAATATTTACATATTTTCCGCAGAATAAAGATAAAATAAAGCGATAATAAGCCCCTGCTTTTTTTTGTTATCCTGCCCGAAATTCTATTTTTGATCTTCCACTTTTTTTTTATATTCGCAACGGTACTTGGAATGAAGCTGCTACAAGTTTCACGGTTATTTGCACAAATACATATACATATATATAAAAATGCAGTATTTAAATTGTTAAAGAAATATAATGACTATATTTAGGCAATAAACAAAAGAAAAACTTTTTTTTCTTTTTTCTTTTTTTTGAAAATGAGTCTAGCCCTCCGTTTTTATTTTCTTTAAAATAAAAACAACGTCCCCAGCAGAGTCGACACTGTGAGTGCCCCGATTTTTGACCTTTCCCCCGCTAATGATCAAAACCTTCAAGGCGCGTAGAATACGTCCGGCCTCAATTGTGGACTCAAAATATGATCAACAAAGTCATCATCTTTATTTTAAGAAAACAAAGAAAAACAAAAAATAATCAGTTTTGCAAAAGGGTTCGGAGGCTAAGTGACGAGGTGGGAAGGGGTTAGCCACCCAACTCGCCCTTTCGGTCTCAAAATAGTTTTTTGACTAAAATATGATTTTTTTTATATTTATTTAACTTGTTAAAATAAAGCATACATACATATATATATATATAAGGAAATTATTACAAACTTACAACAACATCCTTCCTGGAGTTACAAATGCATTTATAAAATTCTGGTCATAATAATGGCTGTTTTCAATGTTATTTTCTATAGAATTTCGGACAGCATAACTACTTATTTTTCTTACATCGGGCTGATCTAAATAGCATTTTTATATATAAAAACTTTTAAATAGACTACCTCTTGAAGGTTGGGGTTTTTATCTCGCACCAACTAGCTTTTAGCAGGTTCTAAGGTGCGCTCGCTTTGTCCTTCAAGGAGAGGAAGTCTTTTTTTGCTGCTTTGTTGTTGCGGGGATTCGAGCAGAGTGACTACTTTCGAAAGTTGATTTTTGTCTCGGGATCCGGGCGACACAACTGTTTATTTTTGTTTGCTTGCCATCGTCAGAAATCGGGCAGAGCAACTGTTTGCTTTTGGTTGATTTGACGTCTGAATTCGGACAAGGCAACTGCTCTTTTTGAGATTTTTGGACCGGTGGAATAGGGCGGAATCCTAACAGGGTAACTAGGTTTCACTTTGGCCAGTAGGTTTTAGTGTTTGGGGGAGATTTGGTAGAGCTTTGGGGATAGAAGAAGCAATTCCTACAGCGCTCACTCGGGAGAACGATGAAAACTCACTGTGCGCTATTTTTTAATTGCGTGTTCTAACTGTGTTCACTATGTGAATTCACAAGTCGGGGCCTCTTATTTATAGGCTGAGAGTGAGGATTCCTTCGTGGTTAAGTTTTACTTTCTGTGCTTCATCGGCTTGTACTGTGTGCTTGGAGAATTGCACCAAAGGCTAATTGCTACAGTGCTGGAAGCACTGTTGGGCGCTGCCCATAGGAGTACTGGGCGCGGTGCCCAGGGTCATTTCTATCCTCTTTTTTTGGCACTTAGGCCCCCTGCATTTCACTGTTTATGCATCCTGCTTTTGCTTTTACACTTTCGACCCTGTAACTTGACATTCGTTAGTTCTTTTAACAGGTCTTGATATTGTCATGTTAGATACCAGGGGTACGAAATTGGGTTGTCTACAGCAATTCCATCATTTGTCCATCTCTCTCTTACACAAACTATTTTGGGCCTCTTTGGGAAAATCAACACATATACACTTCTTCAGGTGTGAATCAAAGATGAAACTCCTTGCTAAAACATACATATTTATAAAAAAAAATCAGCAAGTAAGGTACATACTAAATTCATAATTATTTTAAGTGTAAATTTTATTAAGAATAATTTTTGTAAACATCTTTTAATTATTTTCGGCCTGTAAATTTTCAGCATCTACGTTTTCAGCAACTAAACTTTCAGCATCTAAGATTGAGCACTTATACTTTCAGCACTTAGCTTTTCTACATTATAAATTTAAGTTTTTAAAATTTTAGCTTTTTTTATCATTTGAACTCTACCACGTTATTTTAAGCCTTGAAAAATTCAATAGTTACATTTAAAAAATGCAAAACATCAGTCACCTACTCAACTTTCCTATTGATGTTCTACCACCTTGAAACTCCATCTTTGTTTAAATAAATATTTTGGTTGCAAAGAAAATAATTTGGAGCATTTTCGATTTACATGTCTACACATTATATATATATATATATATATATATATATATATATATATATATATATATATGAGCTGCCCGGCCCAATAGGCCCAGAGCATGAGTCATGCGTATGACACATGATTATTATTCATAGGTAGCGCACGTGCATTCTAAGTTCAAAGGCACAAGCGAAGGATTAGATGGTTTTAATATTCCGCGAGCTGGGGTCTTAACCTTCAGCGGGCAAGAAGTGTAAGAGAGCTGGGGGCTTGACCAATGAAGCCGAACATGTAGCGAAAGGTGATGTGTTATGCTCGTTCATTAAAGAGTTATTGTTATTTGAGAACGGTTATGTCCGGAAAACTCTCCACGTTACCGTTGTGATGAATGAGAAAGTTAATGGGGCAGTTAATATGCTCGCCATTTATGCCATGAACTTTAATGGGCAGTTATGGTCAGTTATTTTCTCCGGCAACAACTATAAAAGCCCCTCAAAATGAAGGAGGGAGGTATGTGATTCTAATTGCTTGCCTAAACTCTGTCGAATTATACACTCATTTTGCATACTTGTGCTAATTCTCACGCCGGAGGGCTTTTGCAGGGAGTGCCCCTGCCTAGTTCACAGTTTTCATTGGTTTACTTGCAGAGTTGGGCCACGCAGTAGGAGGATACGTTGAAAGCCAGGTATCCAATTGGAAAAGTTCAGTGCGTCTAGGAGATTTTTGGACGCATTAGTTGGTTCCATTGTCGGGAAAGGTAGCATTTTTCGTGAACTGAAAGTTTGTTCTTGGTAAGTTTTGGTAATGGCAGAAAAAAACGTTAATGGTGTCAATGGTAGCCGTCAGGAGGATGTACATGCAACTCCTAGTCTTAATCAGTTGGCTGGAAATCATCTGCCTCCTCATGATGCTCGTCATCAGCTTAATCAACGACGCGGTGTGGATTCCTTAGCTAGAAGTGTTGTAGCAGCTGTTGGGTTGGCAAATGAATTCAGGGAGGAAGCTCTTCGTCAAAGGGCTATATATTAGGGGCAGATGCACCAGCTTAATTTGCAGTTGATCGCCATGGGTAAGCCGCCTCTACCCATTGAATTGGATCCCTTACCAGCTTTATCTGCTCCAAGTCAGGCAGCAAGTGGATCAATGAATGGGGCAATCAATTAAACGCAGTGATCGTTCCCTCTCAACAGCGTGAACGGGAGTCAAAGGGACGAAATCGAAATCGCGAAGCAAGCGCAGCTAGTCACGTGGTTGTGCCTGGGCAGTATTCACGGCTAGGACCACGAGTGGGGGATGATTCAAAGAGCCTCGGCTGTCATCGACGATCACCTTCTCCACGAAGGTCTCATGCTCGTAGACCTCGCTCGCCCTCTTCTCGACGGTCACATGCTCGTAGCCACCGATCGCCATCTCCTCGGAGATCCCATGCTCGTCGTCATAGGACACCTTCCCTCAGGCGGTCTCAAGGATATTTATCTCATCACTCTAAGGATAAAAGGGAGTTGCATCAATCAGGTGCTCAAAGAAATTTAGTGGCCAATGAGTCGGGCTTGCTCGCCTTTGTCGGGATGGCCCAGAACGTGGCGCAGCCACGGGTGTTACTCAAGCCTGGAGCTATATGGGTCCCCCACAGGTCCCTCTTATGCCTGTGGTACAGCCTCAGCCCGTGGGTGGTTTGCCTTCAACCGTAAATATGCAGGATTTTGAGGATTTGAAACGCCTTATAGTGGCGTAGGAGCAGGGTAAAGCTCTGGATGGAAATTTTCTGGGTACCACAGCCAGCCCGTTGGCACCATGGATTGAGAATGCACCGCCAGCACAGGGACTCATCTTCCCAAACATTAAGGAATATACGGGGAAGACGAAAGCAAGAGACTGGTTGATGTCATTTGAGTCTCAAATTGGCTTGGTGACTTCGATGAGGCCTTAAAGATTCGGCCATGGTGCTTGCAAGGAAAGGCGCTGCTTGGATGGGAGCCTCACCGCGCAGATCGATCACATTGGGCCGATTTGAGAACGAAGTTTCTAAATGGACTCTGACGCCGCAAAGACAAGGGTGACTTATCAAAGGTTGTTAAGGAGCAAACGAGTCAACTGCTAGCTACTTGAGCGATTTACCAAAGTGTTGGAGCAAGTTCCGTGGTTGATCGAAAGCAGAAGTAACCTTATGTTTTGAAACAGGTTACTTGAGGGAGTAAGGAGGTTTAAGGTCGGAACTAAGCATGCGCGAGCCCAAACGCAGCGGAAAGTTCACGCGGCTCGAAATGGTGCAATGTGGGAGACTAGATCAAAGAAAAGAAAAAGAAGAAAGAGAGCAATGATGCTGGGGTAAACTCCAAATTAATGGTCGTCGCGAGTGGTTACAACAAGGCAAGTCAAGATATGATCGCCTCGAGAGAATTTCTTCATGAAGTTGATCTTACCCCGCTCAATACGTTGCGCGAGGATATTATGTATGAGATTCGAGATGAGCCTCGCCCACCTCGTATGAATCCTAAGACAGCGGATATTCTGGATCTGACGAAGAGACGTGCTTATCATGACGATTACGGGCACACAACAGAGGAGTGTCGCCGAAAAGGCCATTCGAAATTGATCAATGAAGGCCGGCTAGACCGGTTCAAGAGAGAGATGGAGGAAATAGGGGAATGTCCCTCAAGAGATGCCCCACCGATCGTAGGGTAATAAATGTCATAACGGATGAGGAGCCCACTCAACCCAGCAAGTTGAGATTTATTCCTTGTCAAGGTTGTAGATCGACCTACTACTTTGCAAAGCCGGGAGAGGAAACAATACGCTTTCGCAGCTGAGCCGACGAACAATGTGGCAGAAAGCAATCCTTAATTGTTTCGCCCCTAAAGGATTGGGTCAGTGCATCGAATCTTGGTTGATACCGAGCCTATGGGACGTGGGTGTATTATTCATGTTTTCGTGGTTTGTAATTGAGTGATGACGCCTCAAACCATATGCCGACGCCGAGGGCTTCACTAACCATAAAGTACCAAGTAAAGGCAACTGGCCGAGCCGAGGTCTTCGCCAGGAAGTGGAGCGCACGCGAGTCGGAGAAGATCATTTTCATGGTGATCGACCCAAAGTCTCCCTAGTTCAAAATGTGCGACCAAGTTTCAAATGGTCGCGTCCATTCCCCATCAACGCTAAA